>JAJJMA010300817.1:0-10831 GCA_023529015.1 Papaver nudicaule | reverse complement strand
GGCAAATCAATCAGAGACCTTCTCATCAACGCCATTAAAATTGGTTATCGTCACTTTGATTGTGCTGGTAAAGATTCTTTCCATTTTCATCAAACTCTTAATTTCATTTTTTATACCCAGATTTTGTTTTAGTAAAAGTTTTTTTTTTTTTTTTGTTTTTTTCAGCTGATTATCAAAATGAAGTAGAAGTTGGGGAAGCTCTTGCTGAAGCATTTCAATCTGGTCTTGTCAAGAGAGAAGATCTTTTCATTACCACCAAGGCAAGATTTATAAATTTGTTCATGTTTTATCTTTGTTCACTTGATACTGTTCAAACCCTTGTTTTGATTGTTTTTTTTTTGTTGTTGTGATTTTCAGCTGTGGAATTCAGACCATGGACATGTTCTTGAGGCTTGTAAAAACAGCTTGGAGAAACTTAAGCTAGATTATCTGGATCTATACCTTGTTCATTTCCCAGTAGCCACTAAACATACAGGTAATTTTGGTTTCTACATTCCATTACTTTCAGAAGTTTATATCTTTATTTGACCCTTTGCTATGAAATGTAGATTCTTGATGGATTTTTTCTGGGTAAATGAACTTTATAATTACTGAACGAAAGAGCTATATCAGTTAGGTTTTGTTGGGCATCTCTAAGGGAGATTGCCAACTACTCTCTATCCTTGTTTAAAACATAATAAAGTGAACTCGGAGGACTCAGGTTTAGAGCATAGGTTGCATTTGCATTGACTTGTGAGCTTAGAGCACAAGTTGATAGAGTTGATAAAAGGGTTTTACTATAAAAAATTGTGCTGTCATCGTTATAAGCAAATGAATGAATAGTCTCGATAAAATGCGTTTTACATTTACTTGGACTAGAGTCTATTGTGAATGAATGTCTGGTTCTTAGGCTAACTCTTATGGTTCCCTCAATTCAAGATTTAAGTGTGGCCTTTTCTATAAGTTCAAGTTGTGCATCAAGCTATGGCTTGAATGTGAACTTGGGGAAGGGCGCCTAATGATTTGGCACAAATAAATGATATCCATTGATAGTTTGAATGGTTGGCCCACCATTGGAGATCAATGGGTATCATTCGTTGCGCCAAACCATCAGGTGCCCTTCACCGAACCATTGGGCGCAATTTACTTGAATCAACTTGAAACCATATGAGATAGTCCCCCCATTCAACGTGACGTGTCACCCAACTTGAATCTTGAACTGAAGGCACTATATGAGATAGTGCCCCCATTCA
Organism: Papaver nudicaule; assembly: GCA_023529015.1. Classification (NCBI taxonomy): domain Eukaryota; kingdom Viridiplantae; phylum Streptophyta; class Magnoliopsida; order Ranunculales; family Papaveraceae; genus Papaver; species Papaver nudicaule. The sequence continues at coordinate 9,599 of JAJJMA010300817.1, read as the reverse complement.
ACGTGACGTGTCACCCAACTTGAATCTTGAACTGAAGGCACTATAAGAGTTAGCCTTAGTGTAGCTTTTTCTTACTTAATTTTGTTAAATGGTTATTCTACTAGCTTGTGATCTTATTTGCATTTTCACATTAATTTAGGTGTTGGTACAACTGGTAGTGCTTTGGATGAAGATGGTGTACTGGAAATAGATACAACCATATCCCTAGAGACCACTTGGCATGCTATGGAAGATTTGGTTTCGAAAGGCTTGGCTCGGAGTATTGGGATCAGGTAATTTTAGAGACCAATGGTTATTCTACTGTCAAATTCTTTTTTTCGTTCTTCTTCTTTGTGATTATGTGTTGGCAATTTGCCATTACCCATCTTAATGGCATTTATTGATCTACTCAAATTTTGGTAACAAGTTTGGTGTGATAAGGCCAGTACAGGATGTATTATGGCCCTCCTAACTAAATTTTTTCATGAAGCAGAATAATTACGTTTTATTTGAAATGATACTGCCTGATTAACCAAATATATGTACAGCAACTACGACATCTTCCTCACTAGAGATTGTCTGGCTTACTCGAAGGTGAAGCCTGCTGTGAATCAAATCGAAACACACCCTTATTTTCAACGTGATAGTCTCGTCAAGTTCTGTCAAAAGCATGGAATCTGTATCACAGCTCACACACCATTGGGTGGTGCTGCAGCTAACACAGAGTGGTTTGGTTCAGTGTCCTGTTTGGATGATCCTGCTATCAAAGTACGTATACCCCTTCATTTCTTTTGTGGGTGTGAAATGTGTTTGGAAGTTGAGAGTTCTCACTCTTTGCTGATACTGTTAGCCTGATTATTTAATTTTTTGTTTTCTGAGAGCAGGCTCTGGCCGAGAAGTATAAGAAAACAGTTGCTCAGGTTGTTCTCCGTTGGGGTATCCAGAGGAATACAGTTGTCATTCCGAAGTCGTCGAAACTTGAGAGGTTGGAAGAGAACTTCAAAGTGTTTGATTTTGAGCTGACCAAGGAGGACATGGAGTCGATCAAGAATGTGGACCGCAAATGTAGAACCAACCAGCCGGCCAAGTTTTGGGGAGTTGACCTTTATGCTTAATCAGAGTCTTGATTATGTTTATGCAAAGAACCCTGTATGGTTTATAAGAAGGGAAGTAGAAGAATAAGTGTCCTAGACTGTCTTGTTTCTATAGTGAAGTTGAGACTCTGAACGATATCCTGGAATGTTGAACGTCTGTTACGGTCTTATATTACACTAGGATATCTGAATTAGATCTTGTTCTTATTCCAGGGATATTTGTATTAAAAATTTTAGTTAAAAGAACTTGAGTAGGCAGAATTATGCAACAAACTTTTGCCATTTTAGAAGACCTTTCTGAAGCATTGTATTGCAAACATACTGGATTCTTTGTCTCAGCTCTGGTTCATGAATTATTAAATACTGTAGTGCTAAGTAACAGTACTAGTAACATTTGAATTGTATGGCCTGAATAGATGCCTTGTAAATGCAGAGGACTTCATGAAATTCCAATTTACAGAATCTTCTGTTTGCTTCATGATATTCTACTGAAATGGATGACACAACATCACAAATTCTCCTAGCTAAACATTGCACAAATGTTAGCTCAACTTTTCTACAGTATTACATTACATGTAGTAAAACAACTGTTGAGGTACTTGGCAACTTTTGTTCACTCTGCATGTGTAATAATCTGGATACACTAACTACATACAGTAACTATCCAGAATCCCAGATTGTTACATCATTAAGACTTTAATAAACAGAAGGGAGAATCTCACTTGGATACTTAGCAAATTTCTCCATATGCCACTTGGCTATCCAATGAGTTGACTATAATGTGGCTACCATAGTGATATTCTCTACACTGCAGATTGATAGAGAAAATTTTAGGTGCCATAGTGCTTGCTCTCATTCCGTTTTGTAAGACTCCAATCAAAAGTCTGAGAGAAGCTGAGAAAGTGTGTCTGACAGAGTTAGAGAGATGGAGATCACACTGAACAATGGATTAAAAGATGCCAGTAATGGGTTCGGGTGTATGGAGAATGGAAGGCAAATCAATCAGAGACCTTATCAGCGCCATTAAAATTGGTTATCGTCACTTTGATTGTGCTGGTAATGTTCCTTTCTCTACCATCTAATGCCAGTACTTTTTCTCGCTCTTCATAGTAAACATGTGTTGGAAATATGCAATTTAACCATCTCCTAGGCATTTCATGATCCAAATCAGATTTTGGAAACAAGTTTTATGTGACAAGGCCAATACAGTATGCGTCAGGGCCCTCCTTAGTTTTTCTTGAAGCAGTATGCGTCAGGGCCCTCCTTATACTGCCTGATTAACCATATATATGTACAGCAACTACGACATCTTCCTCACTAGAGATTGTCTGGCTTACTCGAAGGTGAAGCGGCCTGCTGTAAATCAGTTCGAAACGCACCCTTATTTCCAAAGAGATAGTCTTGTCAAGTTCTGTTAAAAGCATGGAATCTGTGTCACAGCGCACACACCATTGGGGGTGGTGCAGCTAACACCGTGCGGTTCGGTTCAGTGTCCTGTTTGGATGACCCTGCTTTCAAAGTACGTATACCTCTTCATTTATTTGTTGGTATGAAATGTGTTCAGAATTGAGCATCCTCGTCTTCACAAGTACCGTTTGCCTGACTAATTTTATCTTTTTTGTTTTCTAAGAGCAGGCTCTGGCCAAGAAGTATAAGAAAACAATTGCTCAGCTAGTTCTCCGTTGGGGTATCCAGAGGCATACAGTTGTCATTCCAAAGTCGTCAAAACTTCAGAGGTTGGAAGAGAACTTTGAAGTGTTAGATTTTGAGCTGGCCAAGGAGGATATGGAGTTGATCAAGAATGCCGACCGCAAGTACAGGACCAACCAGCCGGCCAAGTTTTGGGGCGTCGACCTTTATGCATAATCATACCTTTGATTATACTTGTGAACCCTGTAAGGCTTATAAGAAGAGAAGTTGAAGAATGTCTTTTTTTTTTTTGGTACAAAGTTGAAGAATGTCTTGGACTGTGTTAATTGGATAATTCAATGAAGCTGAGACTCTCAGTGATATCCTGCAGTGTTGAATGTCAGTTCTGTTGAAAGTTTTAGCTGAACTTGAGTAGGCAGAATTATGCCACAAAGGAACTTTTGCCAAGACCTTTCTTAGGCACTGGGAGGCAAACAAATAGGATTCCTTGTCACGCATAAATCATCTAATTCATGAATAATGAAAACCTGTAATGTTCGGCAACTGTATTGGTAACATTTGAATAATATGGCCTGAATAGATGCAAGAGACTTTATGAAATTGCCATTTACAGATTCTATTTGCTTTCATGAAGCCATGGAATTGCAATTTATGACATGGCAAACTTCCATTCACCTGGCTAGTATATCACAAATGTTTTGTTTCACCTTTTCTACAGTGTTACATGTAAAAAGATTAAAATGTTTCACTTATTATCACTCTGATACTAACTACTACATACAGTAACTATTCAGATTGTTACATCTTCAATATACAAAAGGGAGAATGGCGCGTCGCTCACTTGGGTATTTGGCAAATTTCTCGATATACCACTTGTGTGTTTCTGCTGCTGCAAAAGTAAGATTTGCAACCTGCAAGCAGACGTTGGAAAGAGTTTTTGAGCTTAGAGAGCAAGGAAAACAGAGCAGTCACACAGAGAACCAGATATAATTCAACGTCAAAGACATACCACAAATCCAAAAAGAAGCCAGATTGTGAGATCTGATCCTCCACTAGCAAAAAGAAGACCACCATATATAACCTGAATGACACGAGTAGAAAATGAGGAAATGAAAAGAAGGTTGTCCCTCAACAATCTCAACGATATAACGAAAAATTTAAGAAACAGCATCATAACACTTCAAGTGAAAGAGGGGGAGGGACTTACGATTTCAGCCAGGTAATGAGGACTAGAAACAAATCTGAACCAGTCACCATAAGGTATTACGTATATATCATTTTGTTCTTTCTGTTCCCGTAACGAACCCTGCACAAGAGTTGGAGGGTTTAATTAGAACTGTGACAAAATGTACAGGACATGCTAACTATCTAAATTAGCTGTGCCAGGAGATGGATGTGAGGATGTTTGTGTACTAATTGGTGGATTGGGGTGCAGCTTGTAAGGTTTGTATCGAATTCAAGTAAACGACTGGTTTATCTTTAATTATTCAGCTCAAAATGATGGAAAGTTAATCGACTATCTTCCAATTTTCACTTTAGGTTTCAGGCTTTCTTAAAATTGCTAGCTATCCCATTCTTTATCATCATCAAGGAAAGTTTGTTATTAGCAAAAATGTTAGCAACAAAAGAGTCACTTACAAGTATTGCATGGCAACGCCGCTGATGGATCCAACCCCAAATAAAGATAGCTGCTCCAACCCATTGGACCCATTCAAGTGCTGTAAGAGGTTGTACATATACCAACCAATCAATCTCACTGATAGGACGGATTAGCATTTTATCCCGGCCTTTGACAATGAACTCAGCTACCCGATGAATTGCAAAGTTGAACACCTCTGGTGCACAAACGCTACAAAGGGACAGGGGTGCTGCTGTATAGAAACTAGCTTCATACGAAATACACATGATCAGCGTACAGAAAAAGGTAAATAGCAGTAACACATTCTAGCAATAGTGGAGTCAAGACGAAGAAAAATAGGATTGGATTTAAGCAATTTAGTTGACGTGCATTTGCTGCTTTGAAATATACTTAGTAGCAATCATAATATGAATCAGTAAATGAAACAACCATAATCTAGCAACAACACTTCACATTTTGTTTTGACTTCAATACAGGGCTTAAAAACTTTTTGCACGATACGGAATGTAACAAAGTTCTCTTTAAAGTATATGCAAGGTAGATCTAGAGTTGGTTTGCCCTTAATGTATGGGCATTTGATGCAAAGCCTTTATGATGGGTCACTTTCTCATTAGGTTCAATTAAGTAGCTTTATGCTCTGACTCAAGGCCTGTCCAGATACCTAATATGACAAGGAGCATAAAGAAGAAGATGTAACTAAAAAGTAGAGCCTGGGAGAAGTCAGGGACAGTGACAGAACCTACTGCAATCTTTAACTATGTATGATAATGGAACATCATGGAAAATATATTGCACAAACGGCAACGACGACTAATAAATTATGATAAGGAAAAGTACATTTTATCAAAGAAATGATAAGCGGTGTTCTTTTATCCAAGCTAGTAGAGAACAATGAAGAAATATATTTGAAAAAAATATAATGTTCAGGTTATTGAAAGACTTACAACATCCCAGTGAAATAACCCATGATGTGCATTCGAGCGGAAGGACTATAGTCAAAGACGTAAATCGTTTCATAAAGTCGTCTCACCACTTGAATCTCCATCAAAATAAGCAAGAACACACTTCGCCACACCCTATATCCATGCTCAACAGAAGTCACATGAGATTTGTGCATAGAAAATATATGCGAACCTCCTGTCAAGTGACTAGCCACTGTTGAAAAATGAAGCGAATCGGAACCAAACGGTACCATTTTATACGCATAGGACCATGTCATTACTAGCAACAATGTAGTCCATAACACGGCCACTACGTAAAAATGCAAGAAGAATCTCTGCGGAACGGTAAACTTCTACACATACCACATAAACAAACATATCAGAGAAGCAAATTTGGACCCATCAAAAGTACCAAAACTAGCAATTGAAGCAACTGGACCCATCAATGTCCTTGCAAAACCGTACTTTATCAGCATTAATAACAGGAAGTTGAAACCAAATCTAACAACTAGATGACCCAATTAATACTTACTTGTGAAGAAGAAGATCTTAAGGTCTTTCCTCTTTTAGCGAACCCTGAAATGATACCCTGGAGATGACTAAAACGGCAAGGAATAGAAGCAACAAGTATAGGTAAAATTCCAGCTAACCAAGCAGCACTCAACAATTCATCTACTTTAATCTCCATTTTTAGCAGAGACCCAAGTGAAAACATTGCATAAAAACCTCTGCTTTACTACAGAAAACCCCCAAATACCTTCACAAATTCATCAATTATTGCAGCTATAAATGTCTCTGAAGGAAAGTTTACTTGGATCACGAGTAAAGAACAGAACAACGTGGAGTGTAAGTAAAAATTTGAAGATAAAAGATATATTGAAATTCGCAAACACCTGAATGCTTTCCAGAAATATCAGAATCTTGTTCTGTGGAGTAATAAAAACCCTTACTTTTGCAGAACCCTTTCTTAGGGCGTGTTTGGATGAATAGGTAACGTGTGCCCATTTCATTAACCTAATTAAATTTGGCCCCATGAGCTAGTATTTGGCCCCATGAAAATTTAAACCTATCTAGGGTGAGTTGCTATGGGATGTCAAAAAATTGAGAAATATACTAAATTACCCTTCACTACTAATCTAACCTAATTTCATTTTATATCCATAACCACCCCTTTTATATCCATAACCTTTCCCTCCTTCATTGCACCACCACCACCATTACCGCCGCCTCCATCACCACTACCACCACCGGCTCCTCCACCACCACCACCACCACCACCAATGCCTCCACCACCACCATCAAAAACATAGATCTCATTAAGCTAACCACAAAAAGACCAAAATTTTTTTTTTTACCCCATCACCGCCGTCGCCGCCTCCACTCCTCCCACCATAAATTTCATTAAGTAAAATTTTACCCAGAATCGGCGTATATTGGCCACCACATCAAACGATTGTTCTTCATTTAAAAAAAAAAGAACAATAATCGGTGGATATAGGTTAGTATATATACCGATTGTGAAGTAAAACCATAATCGGTTTATATTTCGCGACACAACGGTCGATTCCAGTTGAAAAAATTCTAAAATGAAACAACCCAGAATCGGTACTTAAATTGCACAACAACAACCGATTTTCATAAATCGGCCTATATTATAGACAAATACAAACGATTATTATAATCGGTTTTTATATGGTAATATGTTTACCGATTATTAAGACGTTTATAAACATAATCGGTTTTTATATAGTCATATAAGCACCGATTATGGGCATTTTTAAAAACAGAAAAACTATTTTTTTTTCATTTGAAATCGATGATTGTTGGTGTACTTAAAAACCGATTTATGTATACAATCGGTAAATACTCATTGACATAAACACCGATTAAGTTTAGTTCCGCCCAGAATCGATACATATACATTAATACAAGGACCGACTATATGGGAAGAAGATGAAGAAGCCATTTACAGTCAAATGTAGACCAATTACTAGCACCACCACTCACCAAACACCAGCTTATTTCATCTGAAACATCAGCTGCAGTTGAGTCTAGAACCACCACAAACTTGAGCTGTAGTTCCCTATATATCAGTGCCATAACCCCTGTAAACTCCCACCTCAAGCTATGGAAACAAACCTTTCTACTTCATGTTCAAACTTACAACACAAACACTAACGGAAACACTCCACAATCTGGCCAAACTGCCAGTTTTCTCCTCTGTCAGTTAACCATCTCCTGTCCATATCGTCATCACAGCAACCACCATCTCTCATCATAACCTGAACCCAAATCACCTTCAGTTCTCTACTCCTGTTCCCTGTAACAGCCCACATCTTTCTCATATCAACTGCACACAATCACAAGTTCATATCTTACTGCAGCTTCACAAGCACAGCAAACAACACCACAAAACCCCCACAATAGACTTGCAAATCAACACCATAGAACCATTGAAGAACCAACCATCTCTTCACTCCGATAATACCACAGATTTCAGCCATATTATACTTCAATCTGCCCACACTTTCATGCTCAAATCCCCCATCAATCAGCACCACTGCTATGTTGATACATTAGCTCGAAAACCCTATTTGTAATCAGCCTTTCATACCCAGAAAACCATGGCAACAACAACTAACAACTACTGCAGTTCACCCACATAAACCCTTTTCTATACAGCCACAATTTTCCCCTGCAACAAACCCACTTCAGACTACTAAAAACTGAACTGCTTTGGAACCCAATTTCTGTTCTTTCTCAGATTTGAATTTGATGCTATAACCATCACAAATCTGAGCTCCAATTTCCCTGTATAATCATCACCAAAGCCCTGCAGTCGTGCTAGCTTTGAGAGCCTTTGTAATCACGACTGAAATCAACATCTAGGAACTTGTTTTGTGCCTGAAATCCCAGCAAGAACCAACCCAAATTCATTTCTTAATCAAAATTTTAAGAATTCACAATCCAAATTCACCAACAACCCAGTTAATTGATTCACTACTCATACCTGATTAGACTCAATTTGGTCCAAATTCACCACTAACCCAAGCTAGCTTGAAGAGGCCTCATCGAATCATTATCTAGCAACATCGATTCATCTAAACCTTGGTTTTCCAAGCTAATTTCCGTAACCAACCCATTGGTATAGTTTAATCCCCCATCGATTCATCTAAGACTAGAAATTGGAAACATAAAGAGAGAAGAAATTGGTGATGCTTGTTAGATAGGTTGTTGGTGGCGGCGGTGGTGTTAGTTGCTGTTGGAGATGGTGTTGGTGAAGGCGGTGGTGTTAGTTGATGTTGGAGATGGTGTTGGTGAAGGCGGTGACGGTTACCAAAGATAGACATACATATATATTGTTGGTGGTGGTGGCGGCGGTAGAGGCGGTTGTTGGTGGTGGTGGCGGCACCTCAGTGGGAAGTGGGAGGAGGAAGAAGAAAGAGAGAAGAAATAGAGAAGATGAAAATATAACGATTTTAGGGTAGGGTTAGGTTATCTAAATAGGGAAGGGTAAAACAGTCTTTTATTATAAGCGGTTTTCCGATTTTGCTATATACAATCCGCCGGAATTATTTTTTCATGGGCCAAATACACGAATGGGGCCAAATGTAGGTAGGTTCATTAAATTTTTTTTTTTTTTTATTTTAACTCGTGTCTGTCCGCTCTGGCGCTCTGTTTTTGTAGAAACAGGGTTTTATAATTTCCTAGGTTTCTTTTTTTTCCCCAGTGAAATGAGCACGAAACGACCGTCACCTGATCCTGTTGCGGTGTTGAGAGGTCATCGAGCTTCGGTTACAGATGTTTGCTTTCATCCTTCCAAACCTATACTCTTTACTGGGTAACAGAAAACAACCCTTTTTCTTTATTCTTTTATTTTAATGTTGCATTTGAAATGTTTGTTAAATTGCTTAAGCAATAAATTAGGGAAATTTGATGGGTGATAATGTAGAGCTGGTGATGGTGAGTTGAGGATTTGGGATACAGTTCAACACAGGACGCTATCATCTTCATGGTGAGATTATTAGTTTCTGTGTATTTGTCGATTTACTCGTTTTATTTTCTTTCAAATTTCATGAAGTTTAAAAGTAAATTTTATATGTAGCAACTAAAATTTGCGATATCCTCTCCATATAATGCAGGGTGCATAATGCAGCTCATGGGATTATCGCAGTTGCTGCGAGTCCTTTGATTGGAGATAGTAAACTTGTCAGGTGTCGATTCTTGCTCCCTCATGCTATTAAGTTTATAAGTTTGAGATTTAAGATTTGCGATATCCTGTACATATTGAATTTG
>JAJJMA010300764.1:3150-32230 GCA_023529015.1 Papaver nudicaule | reverse complement strand
AGGGGTGTATTGGTAAAATCTCTACTATGGGGATTTTACCAACTACAGGTGGTGAATCTAGCAAAAAAGGGCTGAAAGGAGGCTGAAAAGGGTGGTTACACGGTGGTGCAGCGACGGTTCGGCAGCAGTTAGGGTTTTAGTTGCAGAAGAAAGAGAAAGAAGAAGGATTTTAGAGAAAAGCTAGGGTTGAAGTGAAGAAGATAGGGTATTTATAGAGGAAGAATATCAACCGGCTGGGTTGCAAGTCATAAAGTGTCTCCTGAATTTACGGCATGCTGCTATACGTGGAAAGGACGTAACTGCTGAAGAAGATGTGCTGGCATTTTCAGCGGAAAAGGATTTTCATCTTCTGCGACTAAAGTTTTTGAAGATGAAAGAGGCAAAATGTGAGTGTAGAAAATGCCTTTGATCATCAGGGGCACTCAAGAAATGATATCGTACAGGAGACTTACCTTAGAAGTGAAGAATGACGACAACGACAACCTTCAGCGGATATCACACGGAAGAAGAAGGCGTCAAAGGGAGAAAGGAAAGGACGACGTACATCAAAAGAAAAGCATGACGGCACATTCAGCTCGGCGGAGAAGGGCGCGTCATCGACAAAAGCTGATAATCTGGTTGAGCATTTATTATGGGTCAGAACGGTCGGATTGTCAGAGTTGACTCATTGACTCGGTGGGACATGAGTCATCGTTCTTATCCAGTTCAAGATGATAGACGCTGAGGTCTTGGAAGAGTAACGGCGGTATTGAAGGTTGGCGGATGTGGACAAACATTGTCAGAACCATAGTTGTATGTATTAGCTATAGTCCATTATGTAAAACGTCTATAAAATACCATGTATCACAACTGAGTGAGGGGTTGGAAAAGTGAACTCTAGGGTTGATCTTTTGAGAGAGAAAGAACTCCTTCTTACTCTCAAGATCTCAAATACTAAGAAAGATCTTGATTTTGTAAGAGTGATTATCATTGGCAAGGTGAGAATAAAGCAATGAATCCATGAATAATATATGATATTTGAGGATGCTAGCTTCTATTCTTTAATCTATGTTATGTTTCTGTCTAAGTATTGTTGTTTACGTTGATAGCGGTTTACTCATGAATAATACTTGTTAGGACATGATTTAAGTGTTTAAGTATGGGTGTATTGGTAAAATCTCACCTATGGGGATTTTACCAACTACAATCTTATTGACACATTAGACTCGTTAGATGGACCACATAAGATATTTTCGTGATAACCAAGTCCAACTAAGAGATAAAGGAGTCAGAGTTTAACCCGTGTGAAATTCCATAAGAATATCCACGTGGACGGTTTGGGAACCGTCCTTATGAATTACGACCAGATACATCGAATCTGTGGTTCATGTACGTGTACAAATTGATGTTTTGGAACTCAGGAGAAATTTCCGGAGTCATTGTTCATGAACCCGTTCGTGAACCGCCGTTACTCAGAATTAGGGTTTAACTGGATCCGCTGGAAGTTCTGGGCTGGGCCAGTACTTAGAAGTGTTATACGCCCTCAGCTATAATCCAGTGGACTCTTGCTCAAGAGTACTCCTTTAGATTCACCCATATCCTACAAGTGATCTGCAAGCAAACCATTGCTATGAAGAATAATTGATGTCTTCTTTGTCTTCACAGTCTTCGTCTTCAAGGTCTCTACTACTTTGTCTATATCCCAATTCCGAAATCTAAACTATAGTAGGGTAAATCAAGATTGTGTTTTGACACCTAAAACTGACAACTAGCTTGACATACCAACGCTAGTGGGTTTGACCGGACAATGCCCTAACAATCTCCCCCTTTGTCAATTTTAGTGACAAAACCAATTTACATATGGATTCAAAAGATATACAATTAAGTACTAACCAGATGTATCTTAATTTCTTGAATTCTTCAACTTCTCCCTTGAGTCTTGATGTGTTCGTTTAACTCTTGTTGATGAATCCGTAGACAACAGCTACAACATATCCAACTCAAACAACCACGAAGGTACGCTCAAGCTTACATGGGTTAATATGCTAATCCCACATGTTGTTTGTGCACAGAGTAAGAATCTGAGCAAACTTTAAGTCTGTGTATCAAAACTTTTAAAGTGATTCTACTCATTCCTGATATGAAGCTTCTTCTTAACTTAATTACTCCCCCTTACTTGATACTTTGAAAAAGTACATCAAGTAAGCACATGATGTTCTCCCCCTATGGTTATGATCCACAAGAACAAAAACCATATGTATTCCCCCCTATTTGTCACAAAAATATGACAAAGTAGTTTGAAACTAGGGTTTCAAACCTATGGATAGGTCAAGTTAAGTACTCGCATACCAGTTTAAGATGACATAACTAAAAAATCAGAAGGAAGATTTCTAAGTTGATTCATCTTTGGAGAAATATAGACACACTTTTCTCCTAATATTCCACATCCACGCTCCCCAAAAAAATTTGTTATTAAGCGCAAGCTCAGTTAAAAACTCTCCCCGAAGTGGTTTTTATTCAATAAAGAACAATATACAAAGCCTAACTTGGACAAACAATTTATTGTATCCAGTTTTTCTTTGTTTATAGTCTCTTTTCCTTATAGCCAGATTTTTTTGAAAAGAGTATATGATTCCGAGTTTGTGAAAACCCTAAAAACCATATAATCAAAAGTTTCTTAATCGTGAGAAAAAGCATAACTTTTGTAACGACGTTAATGTTTCCTTTGTCATGTGAGTCTCTCCCGAGATTTATGAGACCATGTTTATAATTGGATGAACCAAAGTTTAACATGATGTCTCTTGTGAATTTTCCTGTATACTTGAATGTTTGACAAATAAAGCATAAGCACAGATGCTAAATTTAAACTTCAAGCAACATAACATCAGAGAGTATTAAGGTTAATACAGACGATGTTCAAATGGAAATAGTTCACACAACACAAAGCAAAGTTTAAACAAAAGCATAAAGAAATAAAAATAAATCACTTCATATCCTCGCCGTCTAATGGAATGGTATGGTCGTTGATGATCCGAAACATAGTTAAAACAGTGCTTGGATCAAGATAGGTAGCTGCAAGTTCAATTGCTAGGGAATATCCATCGCAATTGGTTTTGAGTCTGTCAACTCGAGCCTCAAGTTGTGCTATGCGAGGATCCTGTTCAACCATCTGACCCGATTTTTTGATCTTGTCAATACTCTTCTGACCAAAGAGCATTGGGCCAGCTTCCTTAGGTCCGAACATGCCAACCTTGGATCTTTTGCAGATTTCTGTAACCAAGCAGGGAAAACCAAGGTTCCTCTGTTTGTTCTCGGAGGTTCTGATCATCTGTCAGATGATGGTGCCACAGAAATCAATTGGACCATTCATTTTGTGAAGATGATAAATTAGCTCAAACATGTCTCTGTTCCACTTGTCCTTGCTCAAGGTGACATGAATAAGATTATGTGCAGCTAAAATACCAAGAACCTTCAACTCATGCTTAATTCCATTGATAGGAGACTTGCCATCTTTCCACTGTGGACTGAATCCCAGCACCCCCTTGGCAAGCCTGTGATCAGATGGGCGTCCCCCTCCTATCTGTGGAAGTGTGTAGTCGAATACAGGGCTCTGAAGTATTTCAACAAGTAATTCCATGCTTACTTCAAACACTCGTTTGCCATCCGAGTCTTGAAACTACATTGATCCATCTTGCATTCATACATGTTGGCGTAAAACATTCGTACGACAAAAGGAAAGTTGTCGATATAGATGCTCCATAAAGGGTGGGTATGATGCAATAGTTTTTGGGTCTAGTTTCCTTTTAACTGTGAAGCTACGTATTTTTACATATTCAGCTCTGGCATCATTGCTGATGAAAGGCATACTCAGACCAAGATCATGGGACGGTCGTGAACCGTCTCAGTCATAGTTTCTTCATCTGATGACCATACTGGATCATCAAAACTATCATTCACATCAAGAGCCTTACTGGTTGAGGCTTGGTTTCTAGTACTTCTTCTAGACATGATATCAAAGAAAAAGATAGCTAAGAACACTTACTTGATGATTTCTCTCAAAATACAAAGAGATAGCAAGAATGATTTGTAACCCCTTCAATGATTTTTCACCCCGGTTGTTTTGGTACCAAGTTTGAGCGAAAAGGTTCACGAACCGTAGAGATCTTAACAGAAGCAGTATTCCGCCATTAAAGCTTTTTCTAAAACCTCAAAAGAAAGTGAGGTGAAGAAAAAGACTCGACAGACCTTATCCAGATCTTTCCGGGTCTGGGTGGTTCGGGAACCGTGTCATGGGCTCTAGATAATCCAGTACGTCATGAATCAGTCATGTGGGTTGCTTGGATCCGGTTATAGGGGTTCTTAGGATTCACATGTGTGAGACACACGTGCATTAGTCAATTTAGGGATTCTCCCTTAATTTTGACAAGTTCCTTGGTTATTTTTAGGACATTTTTCTCTTGTATTTTGAATTCATTAACTAAGGTCTAATGGAGCAAGGTTGTACATTTAGAAGTAGTTAGTATGTGAGAAATTATTCTTATAATGACCTTATTATCAAACTTAGAAAAGACTATGCATAATATTAGGACACAAAATACCTTCACATCCCCAAGAGAGAATCTCTTTCCAGTTTTTAATTGAAGCTGGGGGATTTTGGAATTTCTTAACTTTGATTCGTTCCATTCCAAAATTGAAAGTATTTTTCTCAGACTTCAGATAAATTAATACCTTTTTATTTTATGAGAAGGTTTTATGAAAGAATTTATAACCCTTGTGCTTTGCCCTTGTGAACTGTGAATAGTTCTTTACAACAGGACGGTTTTTGGCAAAGCATTTAAATCTGTTTTCCTATTAACAAAATGAGTTACATCTTGTCTGTGGGGACATGATTTTACAGATAATTCCTTCTTGTGAGTTTCATCAATGTGTAGAACACACAATTGATCATGAGTTATTACATTCATAGGTTCCTCAATAAGAAGGGTATTGATAATGACTTGATCTTGACGTTTTTCATAAAAAGACGCATCAGTCTCTCTAATAAGTTGATCAATGTCTATTTTAATACATGTGTTTTCATCCATGACCTTGTTTAGACGATTCAGAGACTCTTCTTCTTTCCTAAGATATGTCTCTAGGTCATGAGAGATATTGTCAATCTGTTTTTCAAGGTCGATGAACCCTTAAACAGGCTTAATACCTCTTGGAGGAACTCTAAGGAGTTATCTTGATGATATGATGAGACCTGGCAGTGGATCTTCTGCATCATCATCTTCAGCGTCTGTTAATACGTTACAAGTGTTAGAGCATTGCTCGGGTGAACCCACTGATATTGCTATCTCAAGTCAGTTGTCAAGTTTATGAGACAAAAACATAATCCTTGATAAGTTTACTCTACAACCTCGGACTAGGATAGTTTTAGGTAATCGAGACGAAGACCGCTGAAGACAAAGACCAGAGCTTACTACTTGATAAATTATAACGTCCTCGCTAAAGGTTAGAAAAGTTTTTCCTTTCCATATCGTATTTACCATTTATATCATATCAATAGTCTATTATGTTTTTTTATATGATCCGAAGGTATTCTAGGATTCTTCGCCTTTGCATTTGTCACATCCGTGATATTATGTATAGGTAGAGTATGTTGAATTGTTTCTTAAGATGACCTCAACGGTGAACGCGTACATGAACGCGTACATGTGTTGGTTATGGCATTCCAGAGAATGAGCAAAGTCTGTATGAATGTGTACATATGAGTTCACTGATTTCTCCTTAATTCTCCTGAACTCCAATTGACTGCTCTATGAACGCGTACATATAAGCCACGAGAAAACTTCCAACTTTCATATCTTGAAGTTTTCGGTCTAGGCATGATTAGTTCTTAGACTCGTCATTAGTTGGCCCATAGAATTCAACTACTTAATCCAAACGATGTTCAAACAAGTATTTGGACCAGAAGTCGCAAGCGATGTTCAAACATGATTTGGACCAGAAGTCGCAAACCTTCAATCAAGGTTGAGTCTTCTTTAACTATTGGCCTAGTCCAAAGTTAATAGAAGATTGAGAACATGTATTCAAGCTATGAACCTTTTTAGTTCTGGAACTTGCTTGAGCCCTACTCAAGGTTGCTTAAACTTTAAGCAAAGCCTCCCTTGGTGATCACTATAAATAGATGACCTTCTGCAAGATACAATCTCTTGCATAAAGGTTGGTCGCCATCTCGAAGTCCTTTTGGACTACGACTATTGAAAGACTTCACTTGAGGATTGTGAAGCACAGGTCGAAAGTTAAATTCCTGATCTTGTATCTTGGGTCGATTGAATATTTTCAATCTTATCACGACCAAGATTTGATAGAAACATCATAAGGTAGATCTTGAATCATAAACCCTAGAAGTTCCTTAACGTATATTCACGAACTAGGTTTAATACTAAGTTCGTCAAACGTTAAGAGGTAAAGTTGTTTAGGCTAGATCAATAATCAACAAATCAGATTTCCATTAACCTTGACTTTAAGTCTAAAAGAAATAACAATTGTATTCTCGTTTAATTACTTGGATACTTTTAGGCGTCCTGTTAGAGGCACGGTAGCGCTAGTCTTCACGAAGGGAAGTGGAGCAACCCCTAGGCCTGTAAAGGACGTCAGCTAGGGGAATCAAGTACGTAGGTTTCTGCGGGAGCCAAGAGACGTATGAGCACGTTGGTAGTTGAATTTCTTGTAGGGCGAATTCAGTCTCGATACATTCCAGTCCGAAGTCTGAGAGTAGGTTAGCGTCTGAATTCGGTTAATACTGAGGGTGTTCATATCTGGACGAGGTCCCGGGGTTTTTCTGCTAGGTTTGCAGTTTCCTCGTTAACAAAATTCTGGTGTCTTGCATTACTTTTCCCTTCCGCATTATATTGTCTCTGATCTATATAATTGAAGTAATTGCAAGTTTGTCGATTCATAACCTTTGAGTGAATCCATCTCTATTGAAATCTACAACAACCACGTTCTTGTTAGGGTTCGGTTCTCTGAACTATACTCAGGTTGTTGTTTGAATATTGATTGTTGATACTAATTTTCCCATATCATACTTACATAAGATTCTTAAGGTAAATGACGATTATTACTAAGTATTAACTAGGATCCTCGCTCATCCTCGTATCAAATGAATGGAACAACGATCTTATGAGCTCATCAGAAACTCCAAGACAGAAGATAATGCTAAAAAGCAAACTGAATAAGTTGGATCTACATCAAAGTGTTTCATCTCCTTGTAATCAGATCATATCGATAAAACATATCCATAATATCACAATAAATTTCTTTCAGATTCTATCTAGCTCGATTCAATACAGTATGGGGGTTGCACCCAGTATTCTGATCTCCTGATCCCAGAAGATTTCTTAGTTGTAGTACCTCCCCTTGTAATTTCGTCGACCCCTTCCTCGATGGTGAGAAGGGGTATTTATAGCGAGTATAGGAGGTAACTTCTTTTTGCTGCCCTTCGTCTCTTCTGTTATTTGATGGTCTTTGTTGACAGCTGGTTTCTGCACACCATTCATATCCTTCAATCCTGTGTTGACACCTCTTAGTTGATGTATATGTTGGTTATGCGGATCCTTTGATGTCCTCGACGTTCTAATTCTTATCCATTAAGTTGCTTAATACCGCTGTCTGATCCAGTCGTGTATTGACACGTGCCCCTAGCCTTCTGTAAACTAATAGAGTGCTGATGTGACGGCTTGGAACGTGCTTTGAGTCGGTGGTGCCTTCCTACGTTCTTTTGATTGCCGTGGTAACGTACTTCGGGGTGATTTCATACTTCGTTTCGCCTTATCCATCGGGCCTTCTTGCTTCTGGTCGGGGTTTGCAGGACCAGCGATATTTATGTATTAACAGTTTTCCCCTTTTCTTGAGGTTTATTTTAAATAATCCTTCAAGAAAACCTCTCTCATGGTTTCTTCTATCCTTCAAGACGCGACTACAACCAGGGGACGAAGCAACAACGAATGCACAACTCCACCAAGGGATGAAGCACCGATGAAGACGCAACTACAACCAAGGGACGAAACAACAACGAATAACAGCTCCACCAAAGGACGAAGTATCGACGAAGACGCAGCTACAACCAAGAGAGGAAGAACCAATGAAGACGTAAAAAATGCCAAGGGATAAAACGATATTAGAGACAAAGATACATCTCAGATAGCACGGCGCCACTAATGATAAAACCATGATTCAGCCATAATCATAACACAGTCGAGAAAAGAGGATCACGGCAAGGATAAGAAGTGAAAACGATACTTCGGCAACCACAAAATCTACCAGTACAGCGGGCGGGGCCGAGGATATACCCCGAAACAAGCATAAATAAACTACGAAGAAGCCTACGTAGCCAACATAAGATACCCGAAGGATTGCATTAACTTACCACAACGAGCATACGGACGACGACACCTGCAACATCACAGGATTCTACTTTGCAGAAAGGATCCTTGTCTCCTGGCAACCCTAGCAGATCGTTCCCAAAAAGCAAGGAGGGGCAAACACTACAACAACACCACTGAAGGACTCCAAAGGCAAACTTGGTCCACACAAGAAAGACAAAAACATTATAATGACAATACCAAAGGAGCAAGAACTCGAGCAGCATAAAAGAAAGAAACAACCACCACTTAGCAACCAAGAAGGCACATAGGCGACGAAGATCCTCCCAGCAAGAAAAGGTGATCAACTTTGGCGATGGAAACTCAGAAGCCTTACGATTCCCAATGGAGGATGACACGAAACCGATGAATGAACAAAAGTAGAATTGAAAAACTATTTCAAAAAGCAACAGCGATGTAAGTGCAACAGAACAATTGCCAGCAGCCCAAGCGCAACAGAACAATTGCCATGACAGGAGCATACCTGCTGATCACAGGTCATCTCTAGGATCCTCATTAATATGTATGAGGAAACATAAGAATCCTGATGATAGAGATACTCAAACGTTGCCTCTAGCAGGAAAATCTTTTTCCCTTTTTTTTTTTTTTTTTTTTTTTTTTTTTTTACAATTGTGACTGGGTATTGCGATTTTGCTTGATAAGGATTACAGGTTAACTGGTCGGGAAATCATTAAATGCTGATTATGTGGTATGTGGTGGTAGTGGGCGGTTATAGTAGTGGTGAAAATCTGAAAAGTTTGTAACTGCTTTATCGGGTAATGGGAGATGTTTTTAAAGGGTGCGGGAATCAAGGAAACCCTAATGTGGTCGTTTTACTTTCTAAGTTGCAACGTCCGCCTTATTTAAAGCAAGTGGTTAGATGGCGACAAGAGTTTTTCTATAAAATACTAGTCTTCACCATCGTCTTCTAGTGTTTCCGAGTAGTGTTTAAAGAAAAGAGAGAAAAATTTTTGTAGAGAGATGGCAGACAGAGGGAAAGCGCCCATGAATTATGAAGATACTACTAGGAGGGAACAAATTCAAATGATAATGGATAGGGAGGCAAACCTTGAAGGTGGTGGCTCTTCTAGGAAGGAAAGAAATCCTGAGAAAGTGATTCGTCTCTTTGATCATCTCCTAAAAAGTGATGAAAGGAGAAGAGAACGGAGAATGAGGGTGGTGGTTCTCCGTATGATTGTCGCATGGTTGAGACAAGATCATTTATTCATCGTCATAGTGAGGAAATTTTGCTGATGATGGGGGAGGATCTTGCTTCTTCTGGTGATGAAATACCTGTGAAGGTTGAAGTAAAACAAGAATTCAATGATGCTGAACAGACTGCTGCCAACTTTGCTCCCGTTCTGCCGGTTGAAGATCCTATGGTAGCTGCTACTGACTTTGCTCCGGCTGTTCCTGCTAATGTTCAGGAGATCGATTTAGAATTGCTAGATGGTTTTGATGAGGACCGTGGTACTGTGGCTGCCCGACTTCGTGGCAGACGTAGGAATAGGGGAAACTGATTTTTTTTTTTTTTTTTTTTTTTTTTTTTTTTTGCTAAATTTGGTTCTACTCGGTTTCCTT
This sequence comes from Papaver nudicaule, assembly GCA_023529015.1. NCBI lineage: Eukaryota > Viridiplantae > Streptophyta > Magnoliopsida > Ranunculales > Papaveraceae > Papaver > Papaver nudicaule. The sequence continues at coordinate 22,259 of JAJJMA010300764.1, read as the reverse complement.
CTTTGGTCATTTTTGCTTTTTGTCGTATACTTCGATATTTCAAATGTTAGTTCGGTCCCCCCGCATTTTAATTTCTCCATATATTGTGAGAAATCTTAGTTGCTGATGACATGCTGAGACTTCTCCTCCCAACTCCTGAATCCATTTTTTCCCAGTACTGCATGATATGGTGATGCTGTTTTGATAACTCAAAATTTTGTGAAGGTTGTCACTGGACCTATGTCTACTTACAATATGATTTCTCCCTTGGGTGGTATGATTGTTCCACACGAATCGTGGATGATCGTTGTTGGGTAGCCTAGCTATTCGTCACGAAGTCCCATCTGTAGGAACCGTTTGTAGAATAAAATATTATAGGTGATTCCTTCGTCGACTAACACCTTCGCGGTGTTTATCCCGTGAATAGGCAGGGTGACTACCAAGGGCCCGTTGTTCACCCGTACCTGCTGGCTTTCCCTTGCATCCTCGCTTCTTGGTTTGGATAGGTATACTTCGTTTTTGCTGTTTTCTTGCAAGACGCTGTCGTTTTGCTGCTGTTCTTCGGGCCTCAGAGTGGGTGAGGTGTATTGGCTGAATTCTCCCCGACCTAGGTATCATTCTATCGTATTCCGAAGGTGATTGCAATTATCGGTGGTGTGCCCCCGTGTTTGGTGATATTCATAGTAATCCTTGTGGTTGCTCGTTTCTTTTCTTTGTTTTCCTCTAGTAGTTGGGTAAGTGAAATCCTTACTGCCCCCTTCTCTTCTCAGTATCTCCGACGGTTGTAGTATTAGATCTGAATATAGTATCTCTTGATATTTTTCCTCACTTTTGTTATCTGTTGAGGTCGTTACCTGAGTCTTTTCTCTAATTGATGGCTTTCCGCCACACGCTTTTTTGTTCTGGCCTGGCATTCTCTGCGATCCCCTTCGCTGTCCTTCCTATGGATTATTCACAGTTCTCCTTCCTGAGTGCGTGTGTTGGTTCTTAGCTCCATCGTCAGTAGAGTGGCTTGTTTCAGATTGTACTAGTAACATCGTGTTTCCAGTTCCTTGTTCCGTCGTTCTTCTTCTTGAACCTCCTTCACACTACTTCGTGCGTTATCTTCATTATCTTCGTCTGTCTCCCCCACTTCGTAGTTTAATATGCTCATGATGCTTTCTTGTTTCTGTTGCTTCAATGCCAGAGTTGACAGTTGACTTATGATTTTTTCATTGGCGCCAGTCATGCTTATTTCTCCGTCTTCGCTTATCTGCTTCGACCGCTCTTGGGTTACTTTGTTTGACGCATGTAGATGAGCATATTCCGTCTTTCTTTGATACGTCGCTGCTTCACCCACACCTTTTATCATCCTCAACGTGGTTTCCTTCTAGATGTAGTATGTCACTTCTTTGGTGTCTTCTGCGGTTGTTTGACTATCTTCGCGTTCCGTGGGAATCCCGACTAGTCTCCAAAGTGTCGGCTCATCGATCCCCTAGTTGTTGTCCCGCTTTATCGTCTTTTGGAGCTTACGGCGTTCTTCCTCACCTAAAACATATAAAAGAGAAAATTGCACGCGCTTGTCGTTACAGATACTATTTTTGCGCCCTGAGAGCTAGTTAGAAGTGTCTTGGGGCCTACTGTTGCTGGGTTTGCCTATGTAGGTGTTCCCCAAGTGCATATATGGTCGTATGTCGTATGACCGCCGAATCCGCACGGGGTGGGCCTATGGAACGGAGATTTGGCTTGGCCAAGATTTTTGCTTGTTTCAAGCTTTGCTCTCCTAAGCGTTCTTCTGGTAAAGACCGCTAAAAAGATTCTGGTGTTCTTCAAAGGTAGGTAGCGTTTTACTCCCTAACTTTTCAGGTCTGAGTCTTGTGTACCGTGACTTCTATTTCATTTTTCTAAATAATAAAAAAGCGGAAGATAATGTAGATAAATAAAAGACTGGTGATGGAACACCGGAATGGTCATAAAAGACCCTAAGTGGTGAAAATTCGTTTTAGCCTACCAACTATTGAGATGGTTATCCGTTTATTTATACCTAATTTTCCAACATAAATTCTTGGGTTTCACTTATCAAGAAAAAGAAGGTGCAACTGGAAAATCTTTGTAAAAAAGAAAAATATAGAGTGGGGACAGGCAAAATCAAAATAAGTGCTGAAAATCACGTTGCTGAAATTTCCCAAGGACACTGGTCCCTGTTTCTAACGCCAAACTGTTGATACTAATTTTCCCATATCATACTTACATAAGATTCTGACGATTAATACTAAGTATTAACTAGGATCCTCGCTCATCCTCGTATCCAATGAATGGAACAACGATCTTATGAGCTCATCAGAAACTCCAAGACAGAAGATAATGCTAAAAAGCAAACAGAATAAGTTGGATCCACATCAAAGTATTTCATCTCCTTATAATCAGATCATATCGATAAAACATATCCATAATATCACAATAAAGTTCTTTCAGATTCTATCTAGCTCGATTCAATACAGTATGGGGGTTGCACCAAGTATTCTGATCTCCTGATCCCAGAAGATTTCTTAGCTGTAGTACCTCCCCTTGTACTTTCGTCGACCCCTTCCTCGATGGTGAGAAGGGGTTTTTATAGCGAGTATATGAGGTAACTTCTTTTTGCTGCCCTTCGTCTCTTCTGTTATTTGATGGTCTTTGTTGACATCTGGTTTCTGCACACCGTTCATATCCTTCAATCCTGTGTTAACACCTATTAGTTGATGTATATCTTGGCTATGCGGATCCTTTGATGTCCTCGATGTTCTAATTTCCATTAAGTTGCTTAATACCGCTGTATGATCCAGTTGAGTATTGACGCGTGCCCCTAGCCTTCTTAAACCTATAGAGTGCTGATGTGACTGCTTGGAACGTGCTTTGAGTCGGTGGTGCCTTCCTTCGTTCTTTTGATTGCAGTGGTAGCGTACTTCGGGGTGATTTCATACTTCGTTTCGCCTTATTCATCGGGCCTTCTTGCTTCTGGTCGGGGTTTGCAGGACCAGCGATATTTATGTATTAACATTAATTTGTGAGATCGTTCAAACAACCGTAATCAACTAGGTTCACGAAAACTAAAAGTTTGTGGTGTATCTCGGTATCCCCTCTTTTTCAGTTGGTATCAGAGCAGGCAAATACCTTGTAAAAGACGTAACTGTTTGAGTTTGACGCTTTCGTGAATTATGAACACACATTATTCTGCTAATGTGAATGTTCCACCAGACTTTGATGGCACAAACTCCCTCACAATATTCCGATAAAGAAAGGAAATATGCTAAGATAGATTCTGATGCGCTTAATGCGATCATCCATGCAGTTACCCCTGATCTTCAACATCGTGTATCTACATGTAGCACATCGAAGAAAGCTTGGGAAACTCTGCAAACCATATTTGAAGGCAACACTTCAGAGAAAGAAGCTCGACTTCAAATTCTCTCATCAGACTGGGAAAACCTCCGTATTACTGATGAAGAAACCTTTGAAGAATTTAATCACAAACTTTCCGCAATTATTAATGCCTCGCAATCGCTTGGAAAAACAATTGAGGAAAGAGAAATTGTGAGAAAAATCTTTAGGTCTCTACTTTCTAAATATGATTCAAAGAAGCATGCCATCCAGGAGTCATATGGTTATGATATAAAAAGGGGTGATCTAATCGCTCAGCTTAAAATCTTTGACAAAGATTTGAAGCTTAATAATATAACATTCAAAGCCTTAGAAGATTCTAATGACTCTGAAGATCAGATTATATCAGACCATGATGATTCTCAACTTGTGTCTTATATTACAAGACATTTTCGAGATCTCCTGAAAAAACGAAATAAACGTTTTACTAAAGATGTCCCCTCATAGAATAAACAACCACAAAAAACTTCTTCCAAAGAAGAGTTAGAAATTGTGGATGATGATATGCCTCAGTGTATTAAATGCAGGGGATTTGGTCATCTTGCACCTGATTGTGCAAACAAAAGAAGATATACTGGAGGAGAAGCACTTGTTGCAGCTACCTTGGATGATACTTTAGATTTCTATGAATCAGAAGAAAAAATAGAGGACTGTGCACTTAGTGACTATTGATCCTATCCCTGACAGCAATGTCTTGAAATCTTCAGTTGGCACTATGACAAACCTTGTGATAGGTGTGCAAAACACCTATTCAAGAGTACCTAATTGATACACTTTAGTCGACTTAAGCCTCATACATTGTTTAGTTTAACCATTTTCTATTTTGCAGGTATTTTAAATCATATTTAATATAATGAAGCAAAAACGACTCAATTCACAGCTTGGAGTCATATGGAGTTGATGGGTGTTGAACACAAGAAGGAGACAAGCACAAAGGTGTCGCAAGAGAGAATCACTAAGGGGCAGCCACACAGTTTGGGGCAGCCATCGAAGAAGGGAAGCAATTACTGGAGCACCCAAACACATCTACTCTGGGCAGCCAAACACCAGTCCAGAGCTGTCACACACTTAAGGCACCGGGTTACTCCCAACCATGGTTGTCCGTTAAGGGGTAACCTTATCTTTAAATAAACTCAAACAGATTTTCAGATCTGTTTTATGTTTGCGATTCAGAATGCAGAGCAGAGCTCTGGTGGGAGAGGAAGGATGAATCAAGCTGAGGAGCAGAGTGAAGAGATGTGGAAAATGTCAGGGAGGAGCACTTGTACTCAGACAGAGCTAATCATGGGTTTGAAGTAAAGCTACAGATGATGAATTCATTGAGCTAATGAAGACAGGAATTGATTTGCTGTTACTGTTGTTTGTGGAATTGAAGACAGGAAGGGAGAAGAATGTTGCTGCTGCTGTCTTAAGCTGAATTTCAGCGAGTAGATGCCGTCGGTATGGGATGATTTGATTACAGACAGAGAAAATGACAAACAAACAAGCTTGATTTGTTGCTGTTGATGGCCGAGGGGACTAGGAACGAATTGGAGTACACAGAAGGTGCAATTGAGGTCATACGATAGTTCAGAGCAATGGGTTATGCTTGATTTTGCTGCTGAATGTTTGTTTGTTATGATCTGGTGATGATGAACCAGTTTTGTTGATTGGAGATTGAAGATTCACTGTCGGACTTCTGTGTCCGACAGAACATGAAGAAGATGGTGAGCGTGCAGCTCACTCGTGTGCGTGGGCATGCGTCTGGCACGTGCAGACGGAGATTGGGCTTCAGCTGAGTTAGTGGTTCAGTTCAGTTGGGCTTTGATGGTTCAGTTCAGTTGGGCTCAGGGTGAAGCTGTAATTTGGAAATCAGGTTTTTGTTTACGTGAATAAATAGGGGATCAGTTTACAAGAGTTTTCTGGACGCAGTTTTGGAAGAATTCCTGCACGTTTCCCGAGGCGGTGAAGAACAAGGGTTTTGGCACGATTTTCGAGGTGGAGCTTTGGGAGAAAGATTGGAGCGTTGTATAAGGGAGTTTTTATGATTTCTTTCACAAACATAATGATTTCTTTTGCTTTTATTAAGAACATGAGTAGCTAATTTATTTATTATTGGTTGAGGATGTAGTCTTTAAATTGCAAGACATGTTTTGATTAATTATGGAGTTAAACTTATTCATATTCATCATCGATTTTATTCTACTTTATGTATGAGTGTATGATTGATGTATTACACTAAGATAGAACATATTTTGATTCAAGTGGCCAATTGAATTAGGTTATGTTATTATCTATTGCTAGAATTAGGTTTGGAGATACGAAATAGTTGAAGAACCTATTCATAAGTAGCACAATATGATTATTGAGGTGGTGATAGCTTCGAGAGTCATATGTAGGATACAACCTTTGTTGAATGAGCCATTCATGGTGGTTCATTGCATTGATTAGCCTATTTCACAAAACTTAGTGCTCTTAGAGAGTTGAACTTGATCACTCATGGTGTCAAGTTATTCTCTACGTAGTATTCACACATTCATCGTTATGGTGTGTGATGACATTAGGAAATTCCGGAATATTTTCGCGATGATGTATTCTAGGGCTTTTGATGATGATAGTACTAGTTGACACTCCATATATTATTCATATGCATGTTAAGCAATTAAAGATGAACCCTTAACCAATATTCCTCACTCTTGATTACTTTCGATTATTCTTTGCGTCTTGTTTATTTGTTTTTATTTTATTTTGCTTTTAGTTTTAAAACAACAAACAACCCCCCCCTTGGTTACTTTAGGATTCAAATATTGAAATAGCAAACAATTACCTCTTCGTGGACGAACCTGTTCTTACCTATATACTGTATTAATATATATTGTGAAGGTTTAAGACTTAATTATATTTGTGCGGATTCGACACGCATCACCTTGGTTCTAAAAAACTAGAATTACTCGAAAGTTGCACTTATTGTGGCATGAAAGCAAACATCTACTCTCATTGCTATCGCTATAAGAAAAAGGTTTGATATGTCAACAAACTCCAAAGAAGAGCAACCAGGCTGACAAACTCACTGCAGATGATTCGTGAATCATATCACAAGAAGGAAATGAAAGGTATGTCTTCAAACTCTTCGTCTAACAAAAGATTCTTAAAGAGAGATGAATCTCATCATGTCAAGAGAAAAAAGATTAGAACTAAGAAATCTAGGTTAGAGGAGAAAAACTCGGTTCAAAAGAATGAGCAAAAACTTGCTCATCTTTTCACTATCTAATGTGAAAGTGAATGTGCGACTTTGTTCTAAGTGTTCCGAGAACAAAGTCTATGCACATATAACGGACACAATGGTGACCTCCTGTCTTTTAGTATGTGCTTATGATTTGTGGAGGCCCTTGTAAGTTTGTTAAAACCATATGTGTAATTAGAGGATCCGACAATAATTCTCATCTCTAACAATTGTTGAGTCAAGCTCCAAAGAGATGAATCCGCGCTCAATTGGTTATGTGACCAATTGTCCTGATGGTTAGTGACCAGAAAACTCCAAAGCGGTTGTCACAGCTGTCATCCTGAGCATGTTCTGCCAACACATCAAATAATAAGAGTCCAAAATGTAATGACTCGATGTGGGTATCAATAATCTCTGAGCAGATTCCAACTCTTCCCCCTGCCTCTGGCTCCTAAGGCAAGATTCGAGAACATGATCCATGAGAAAAGATGGACTTTACTCGAGATCATGCAATTAGATATGTGTCTAATCATGCTATTCATATTTAAACTTAAAAAGATCTATGATGATTAGGGAATAAAATCTTATATTGGGACACACTGAATCCTTAAGTTAACTATTACTCGTGAACAAAGGTACCGGTCGTTAACTCTTGAACTACAAGTTTTCGGAACCGACTTCCTTCTTGAGGAAATCTCCTATATAATCTCTTTTTAATTTTTGGAAACTCCTTTCCAGAAAACCTCTTTATATTAAAGAGGTCTTAGGTAATAATCTTTCATCTCAAAAACGTGTTCATGGATTCATCAAACACTCTCTCTATCACCAATGGTGAAAAATATATTGCCATGAAATTTGATGAGGTTCCTTTGTTTCCAAAAGAAACTGAAAAGAATCTTTTGAAAATTAAGAAGAAGAAGATGAAGAAACCTAGATCCAATACTCCCAAGAATCATAGAATTGCTTCTATTGTAAAAGAATGCAAAGAAACTAGAAGAGAAGTTCAAATACTTGGAGAAGTATTTTTAAAATCACTGCAAGTACAGGAAGCTATGGTGAAACAACATGAAGCTTTTCTTAACAGTCTCAATCAGAAGTTTCACAAACCGTATGTTCCCATGAGCACAACTCTTGTTGAGGGAACAACGAACATTGATAATTTTGTGAATAGTCTTATGGCATAGTTAACTCCTTATTAAAAAGCTTTTGTCTTTTCCTTAGGGTTTGGGTAATCACTATGCTAGAAGTAGTCATCTTTTGATTTAAGCATGATTTGCTTGTGTTACTTCCATGTTTTCTTTTTCATCAATTAATCGAGGTTATTAAATTAAAATCTTAATTGATGATTGCAATGCTTGATCTTAACTGATTATCTATATGAATGTATTGCATAAATCATGAACTTGTTTTTTTTTTAGCCATACCACCCGTTCGGGTAAAGCATTTCATGAAGATCTATCAAAATCCATGCTTCTAACTCTTATGGCTAAGGGGAGACGATTTTGATAAAGGGAACCTCGTAGGATACAATATTGAACTCGACTGGATTAAATGGTGTACCTTTAATTCTTAGTATTACAACCACTAGGAAGGGGTAACCTAATGTTTTCTCTAAAGGCAATGGTTGACTGAAACTCTCTGAGAAAGTAGGAAGATTAAACCTTGAATTCCTATTTGACCGTAACTGGCTAGGAAAGAAAAACATATTTACAATTTTACTTGTGAAATTGTACATCACCCAAGAATTTATTCCAAATCCTTGCTTGGGAAGGTCGTCGCGTTGTTCCTTATGGAATGACACATAATTGGGGAGAGTTCTTTTGAACTTGTGCTTCATGGTAATATCTTTTTGGGGTGTGCGGCTGTGGAATCTGCGAGAGAATTGCATTTTTTTCTCTCTCATTTCAGGTATGTTTACCTTTGTCTACATTGATTATTGCGATTTTATGAGGATTCCTATTTTTTTTTTCTTTGTCTATTTTATGACAAAAGGGGGGAGAAATCTTGTAGTAAATGGGAGTAAAATCTTTCTATCTACTACGACAATTGTCTACGGCATTGTCATAGGGGGAGTAAAATCGATGTGCTTGTCATGTCAAAGCAAAAGTTAGTGTATTGAGTAATAGGGAGAACATATCATATTGTGTAGTATCTTGAAGCATCGATGAAATATGCTTACAAGTTTTATATACTACTCAATTGCATAACAAACTCTTGTTGGACTATGTCCTTCTAGAAACCAAGATGTGTGGTGACTTTGAAGTTCGTTATCTCTACCTTGAATCTTCACTTGCTTGAATCTTATTCTGAAGACGCTGAAGATTACAAGAAGATCAAGTACATTATGGTTAGGGCTAAAAGATTTTACTTTTTGAATCCATATGTAAGATTGGTTTTTGTCGCCAAAATTGACAAATGGGGAGATTGTTAGAGCATTGCTCGGTGGAACCCAATGATATTGCTATCTCAAGTCAGTTGTCAAGTTTATGAGACAAAAACACAATCCTTGATAAGTTTACTCTTCAACCCCGGACTAGCATAGTTTTAGGTAATCGAGACGAAGACCGCCGAAGACGAAGACTAGAGCTTACTACTTGATAAATCATAACGTCCTCGCTAAAGGTTAGAAAGGTTTTTCCTTTCCATATCGTATTTACCATTTCTATCATATCAATAGTCTATGATGTTGTTTATATGATCCGAAGGTATTCTAGGATTCTTCTCCTTTGCATTTGTCGCATCCGTGATATTATGTATAGGTAGAGTATGTTGATTTGTCTCTTGAAATGACCTCAACGGTGAACGCGTACATGAACGCGTACATGTGTTGGTTATGGCATTCCAGAGAATGAGCAAAGTCCGTATGAACGCGTTCATGAACGCGTACATATGAGTTCACTGATTTCTCCCGAATTCTCCTGAACTTCAGTTGACTGCTCTATGAACGCGTTCATGAACGCTTACATATAAGCCATGAGAAAACTTCCAACTTTCATATCTTGAAGTTTTCGGTCTAGGCATGATTAGTTCTCGGACTCGTCATTACTTGGCCCATGGAATTCAACTACTTAATTCAAGCGATTTTCAAACAGTATTTGGACCAGAAGTCGCAAGCGATGTTCAAAGATGATTTGGACCAGAAGTCGCAAACCTTCAATCAAGGTTGAGTCTTCTTTAACTATTGGCCTAGTCCAAAGTTAATAGAATATTGAGAACGGGTATTCAAGCTATGGACCTTTTTAGTTCCAGAACTTGCTTGAGCCCTAATCAAGGTTGCTTAACTTTAAGAAAAGCCTCCCTTGGTGATTAAATAGATGACCTTCTGTAAGATACAATCTCAATCCTCTACACATCTGTGTATCCTTGCATAAAGGTTGGTCGTCATCTCGAAGTCCTTTTGGACTACGACTATTGAAAGACTTCACTTTAGGATAGTGGTCGGAAGTTAAATTCCAGATCCTGTATCTTGGGTCGATTGAATATTTTCAATCTTATCACGACCAAGATTTGATAGAAACTTCGTAAGGTAGATCTTGAATCGTAAAACCTAGAAGTTCCTTAACGTATATTCACGAACTAGGTTTAATACTAAGTTCGTCAAACATTAAGAGGTAAAGTTGTTTAGGCTAGATCAATAAGCCCTATTCAATAAATCAGATTTCCATTAACCTTGACTCTAAGTCTAAAGGAAATCACAATCGTATTCTCGTTTAATTACTTGGATACTTTTAGGCGTCCTGTTAGAGGCAGGGTAGCGCTAGTCTTCACGAAGGGAAGTGGAGCAACTCCTAGGCCTGTAAAGGACGTCAGCTAGGGGAATCAAGTACGTAGGTTTCTGCGGGAGCCAAGAGACGCAAGAGCACATTGGTAGCTGAATTGCTTGTAGGGCGAATTCAGTCTCGATACATTCCAGTCCGAAGTCTGAGAGTAGGCTAGCGTCTGTATTCGGTTAATACTGAGGGTGTTCACATCTGGACGAGGTCCCGGGGTTTTTCTGCTAGGTTTGCAGTTTCCTCGTTAATAAAATTCTGGTGTCTTGCATTACTTTTCCCTTCCGCATTATATTGTCTCTGATCTATATAATTGAAGTAATTGCAAGTTTGTTGATTCATAACCTTTGAGTGAATCCATCTCTATTGAGATCTACAAGAACCACGTTCTTGTTAGGGTTCGGTTCTCTGAACTATACTCAGGTTGTTGTTTGAATATTGATTTGTGAGATCGTTCAAACAACCGTAATCAACTAGGTTCACGAAAACTAAAAGTTGGTGGTGTATCTCAGTATCCCCTCTTTTTCAACAAGCGTTTGAGCTTTGTTTCATAACTCACAAGCCGCGATAAATACAAACAGTGATAGGTGCCTTAAAACACCTACTCAAGAGTACCTTATTATAAACTTTAGCTAGCTTAACCCTCATACATTGGTTATTTAACGTCGTTTTCTATTTTGCAGGTACAATGGCTCTTAAGTCATAAAACAAAAGAAAAAGAATGAAAAATAAACTCATGTCAACAAACTAGAGCAAGAAGTAATTGGAACAAAATTGAATTCTCAAGCGGTGCTTAATGGGTCGTTTAGCTGTTGGATCGTGTGAAGAAATGTGGACTGGGCTTGGCTGTATGACACTTAAGCCCGATACCAGATTGCACCACCAAGGTTTCTCACGTGCACAGGAATTATGAGCGCTGTTTTTGGCACAACAGACATTTTGTTGGCGCTGCAAAGGGTGACAAAATAGGGTCATCAAAACCCAAAACCAAAAACCCCTTATAAAACGGACAGTTTTACCCTTTAAATTTAGTTTAGTGTTAGTGTTTGATTATCATCAGATTAGTGGTAATCATGATTATCATAATCTATATAGTTAAGTTTCTAAAAATTTAGAGAGAGAAAATCAGTTTGTTTTTGATTTTAGAAATCATTTAGAGGGAAAGAAGGAGAGGAAAAAAAAACAAAGAAGGAGAGGAAAAAATCTCAAAGTTTTGATTCACTCAACCAAAATGAGTGATTCAAACACCGATTTCGAGCTACCGGAGACTTCAATTGATTACAACAACAAAATCTACTGTCCAAACAAAGGTGTGGACTCTACATTGCATTATTTGTTGAGTGGAAAGGTGTGGTTAACTCAAGAAACCCAAGAATCACTCCAAGACCTCCAAAGAGACAAGTATCAACAATATTATGAGGATGAAATAGTTTCTAACACCCAGGTATACCTTTGCTTGTAATATTGTTGCATGTAATCATCTTTATTACGCTGATTTATGTGATTTTTGTGAGTTGGGCGGCTCTGTTTACGCCTTGTTTTGACCTTGAAATTGAGGCGTAAACCAAAATTAGGCCTCAAGATTCTTCCCAAAGTGAGGCGTAAAAAGTTGAATTTGGGGAAACTGAGCCGTACACTCAATTTACACCTAGGACGACAACCTGCCATTGCGACGTAAGTTGCATGGCAATCTTAAATGCACTATTTACGTCCCAACAAGTGAGGCGTAAAAATGTTATTTACGCCTTGAGTTTTCTGTTTACGCCTCAATATTTCTTGACACATTCTTTATATACGTCTTGGTTATTGAACCGTAAAACTATGTTTTTCGTCAAATACTTTCAAGTGTTATTTACGCCTCAATTGGAGTATGGACAACCAAGGCGTAAATTTACCCTTACAAATTTTTTATGAAAATCCTAGGTTTACGCCTTGGGTAATAAGGCGTAAATTTACCCTGGCAAATTTTTAAAAAAATCCCCAGGTTTACGCCTTGTTTAATAAGGCGTATCCAAGTTTACTCCCAGTTTTACCAAGGCGTAATATTAGTTACGGTTTCTTTATTGAGGCGTAAATTATGTATGATCTTTGTTCGTTTGGTTTATAGGTGGTTCCTTACATTGAATCTATTGCTACCCCTGAGGAGTCTGATGAAGAAGAGGCTCCCATTGTGCCTATGGAGGATCAACCACGTCCTAATCAAGTGTTGCACGAAGACACTACATATCATTGGCAACCATATGTTTGTACCATGGTGGGTTTTTGCGAGTTCACCAAAGTTGTGTATTCATTGATCATTTTTTCCCATTTGTGTGTCCTAACTTTGTGTTCCCCTCTATGTAGACATGGGGAGATAAAGATGCCGCAAAGGAATGGGTGCAAGAACATGGGGAAAAGATCTTGTGTAGTGTTGTTCAAAACGGACAAGTTAGACCTTATTGTTTCCAAATGGTTTGCGAGTGTAGTGGAAAGTACAGAAATCATTGGAAGAAGGGTACCTCTTACAAGAGAAAGCATTCCAAGAGGCCTACGCCAATAAGCCGCACCATAAAGACCGATTGTCCCTTCAAGCTTCAATTTTGACTTGATCATGAGAAGAGGTTTTTCTTGAAGAGTGTCATATGCGGTAGGCACAACCACGAACCGCCGGAGACTTTGCTTAGCCATGCTCGAGCCTCAAAGTTAAAACCAGAGGAATTGGAGATAGTCGAACGTTTGTGGAGACAAGGAATGAAGCCTTTGGATATCCTAAGGTACTTAAAGGAGGCAAACAAGAATAATAACTCCGGATTGAATACCATTTACAATGCCCTCTCAAGGTTTAAAGTGATGGACTCTTGCAATAGGGATGTAATGCAACAAGTGATGGTCTTGGCGGAGGAGAAAAAATATACAATTTTCTTTGACCTCAAGGAGAAGACACCAGATGGGAAGCAAAAAGTTAAACATCTACTATTGGCAAATCCGGACTTCATCAAGTTGGCACGTTGCAATCCACAAATCCTATTGATAGATTGCACCTACAAAACAAATAAATACAAGCTTCCACTATTGAACGTCGTAGGCCAAACTTCTACTAAATCACCGTTTACGGTGGCTTTTTGTTTCTTGAAAAATGAGCTTGAAGAAAGTTATGTGTGGGCACTCAAACAAGTTACTTTTTTACCCCGAAGATCGTTATCCAATGGTTATCCTCACCGAAAAAGAACAAGCTCTAATCAATGCTATTGGAGCGGTATTTCCTAAAGCTCACCACCTTCTTTGCACTTACCACGCTTGGAATAGTGTGCAAGTTAAATGCAAAAAGATAATTTGGCCACCGAGATCGGGGGAATAAAGGAGGATTGAGAAACTACCATTACATCAAAGAAAACGCGAGTTTGAACAAATGGAGATTGACTTCATTAAGAATAAGAAAATGTGGGAGACATTTGGGGGCGATTGGGAAACATTGGTGTGGTCACCAACAGAGGAAGATTATGAAAGCCAAAAGGCAAAATTGTTGGCGCATTGGGGCCGTTTTCCGGAAGTCGTGAAGTACTTGAAAGAGGAGTGGTTGGATGATGCCATCAAAGTTAAGTTTGTATATTGTTTCACAAACCAATACCTACATCTTGGAAACGAAGCAACGAGTACCGTGGAGTCTTCTCATCACCGTTTCAAAAGTTGTCTCCACCGCGCTGATTGTAATTTTGTTACGGTTTTTAAATCTATGGACATTATGTTCAAAGATGATCTCCGTAGAATCAAAACTAAATTTGAAGAAAGCCGGAGTAGGAGAATAACCATATACTTGAAGGACCCATGGGGTAAATGGTTGAGTCGACTTTGGTTCAAGGTGTCGAAATGGGCAATTGAAAGGATATTCAAAGAATTGGAGGCTTATGTGCAAGGGAACTATACAGATGTGTGCGTTTGTGGAATGTGGAAATCCATGGGACTACTATGCTGGCATATGTTCTCTAAATACGTTGATGGTGTGATCCCACTCGAGGACATTCACCCTTTTTGGAAACAACTCTCTTTCCACGAACCAATTGGAGACGAAGGTCAACAAGCCGAGTTTCACAACACCTACCAATATGATGCAATCGTCAACTTTTACAATAGAATAAACGATGGTCAAAAGAGCTTTTGGTTGGAAAAAGTCCTACAATTTGTGGAACCTCAAACTAACTTGGATATCGAGGAACCGGATAAGGGACCGGGGAAAGGTAGAAAAAGTACTAAGGTGCCAAGGTGGCAAGAGCGGATGAATGTCAAGGAAAGAAATAGGGAGTCGAAGAGAAGAGACCCAATTGGAGTTGAGTGGGTGAATAAAGAATACGATGGTGATGAGGAGGATGAGGAGTTGCAAGCCGTGCTACGAGAGTCAATGAAACGTCCCCAAGACTTGTATCATGGGTGAAGGTTCCACTAGTCGTGCTTCAAATGTCAAAGGAAAAGAGCCAATGTATCCGACTCAAGATAGTTCCAAGGGAAAGTCTCCGGCCATTCAAGGTGAAGAAATGAGCTCAAATATTGTTAAGAAGAAGACAATTAGGTACAAGAGAGGAGGACATATGGTAAACCCCACAATCGACCGGGAAGGTAAGTTTGTTCGCCCTCACCACACTATTTATGAAGATTGGTGTAAATATCTACCCACTTGCATTCATGAATACATAGTGTCAATGGATGATGTCGAAGGAGACGGTAATTGCGGTTACCATGTGGTCACGAACCAACTAGGGCCGTTTTCGGGTGCAACCATGGAGGGGAGAAACATGACCCAAGCCAATTATATTAGACAAGGGTTGTTAAACTAACTAAAGAGTCATGCACAACATTACAAGAACATTTTATTGGTGCCAGAAGGTTCGTCACCACACCAAGAGTACATCAAGTTTCAAGCTCGTTTGCAAGGTGGATTTCCCATGAATATGGCATTTTGGATGAGCTTTCCGGTGTGTGGACACCTAATTGCGGATGCTTATAGGTGTGTGGTTCACTACTTCGACAATAAGACTTCTTGGACGTTCACGCCGGAATTTACAAATTACAATGAGACACTAGCAAGGAAGAGAAGAGTAATCATCGCGTTTGTTCAAGATTGTCACTTTATTGGTCTAAAGTTGTCCGATAAATGTCCTTTACCACCGTTGGCCCCAACCACTATGAACAAGGCGAAAGGTAAGGAATGGGCACAAATTTACGAAGTCGAGATGCACAATTGGCCGACGACCTTTGTGGATTCGGGGTTTGTCAACTTGGGCGATGATTCGGCAAATGTCAACTTGGCCGATAATTAAGAATGCTTTTGGTGGTAATGCTTTTGTGGTAAACTATGGTTTTTCCATGTATTTTGAATATGTATTTGTATTTTGAACATCTTTTTGGAATATTTGGTATAATTTGAAGCTTCTTGTTTACCCCATTTGTTTCCTCTAAGATTTTTCCCCCATTTGCATCAATTTTACGCCTGAATTTACAAGGCGTAACTACAAGAAATACGGACTTACGCCTTGGTTATTGAGGCGTAAAATTTTCAAGAAACAATTTACGCCTGATATCCTAAGACGTAAATTCTGAGACTAAAAATTCAGAGTTACAGGAGAATACTTACGGTGTACATATACAAGGCGTAAAAACAACTTGCAATTTTTCTGAAAATTTGAATTTTTACGCCTTGTTTCACGAGGCGTAAACATAACTTAGAATTTCTTAAACATTCTTAGAACGTACGCCTTGGTTTAAGAGGCGTAGAATTTTCAAGACACAATTTACGCCTGGTACCCTGAGACGTAAAATCTGAGATTAAAAATTCAGAGTTACAGGAGAATACTACGGCGTACATATACTAGGCGTAAAAACAACTTGCAATTTTTTTGAGAAAATCTGAATTTTTACGCCTTGGTTTATGAGGCGTAAACGTTTTTACGGTTTGATTTCTGAACCGTAAAAACCGTATACGCCCCATTTTTGAATACAAACCAAGGCGTAAATTCCTGTAAAAAAAGGCACAAAAACCATATAATACATAACACACAAACACAAATCCATTTGCTTAAACAAACAACCATTATCCATCGTTCAAACCACACAACAAACACATAACAAAAACAAACAACCATTATCCATTGTTCCAACCACATAAAAGATGAGTTCAAGATAGAGAGATAAAGAGAGTTAAAGCTTTGTTCATTTTCCTCGTCTGCCTCTTTTGTTCGAGGAAGATGATGAAGCACCACGAGTTTTAGGATCACTGCGACCTCGACCTCTCCCTTGAGCTTCGTGAACACCCGCATCTTCTTTCGGTGAAGCTTGTATTACTGGAGTCCCCCTCTTGTTTCTCGTCTTCCTCAACTCGTCAAAAACCCCTTGTTGTGCCGGATCAAAGGCCATCTCTAATTGCGACTTCATCACGCGTTGTTCTTCAACACTCAACATCTTACCCCTATTGATACATGGGGTAAGTCTAGAAGCTACCAAAAAAACATTTTCCTTCTACACAATATAAACAAATTCACACACAATGTTAGACAACAATCAAGACGAGAAAATTTAAATCAAGATTTAAATTTAAATCTATTTACTTACGGCTTGATGAAGCTTTTTCTTCAAAGTAGCTATCATTGAAGCCTCACTTGATGTGCTTGCAGTATTACGAGTGTTTCTTTCTTGTTCCTTTTGAATCGCCTCTGAGGCTCTAGGATCAATATTGATCAACATGGGATGTCCAAAGTTGTTAAACCACTGCAAGTATCCTTCCTCGACATCTTTTATATGGGCTGTAGAATCCTCCATGTTCAACACTAGTTGGTAGTCGGCGGTTTCCTGTGCTTCCCAGTGGTCAAGCTTTGGCTCAGGTAGGTAATCCAATTTGACCTTGGAAGATACAAGTTTGGAGCCTCGTTTCTGCAACACGAACTTTTCTTCCCGAACTATTGGTTGTTTATAACCAAGTTGGCGCATCACACGTTGAGGATTGTACAAATGGAACCCGGATGGATGATACAAAGGTCCGGTGTAAGTACTCACTTTTGAAAATTCACGCACATCCTCCAATTCGCCATTTTCATCAGGTTTCAAGCAAAGATATGGGTCAAAAACCACATCTTTGAGAGGGATAGCATCCAACTGTTGCCTCAAAAAAACTACCTTCGCTTCTTTCTCATGTACACCACCTTCTTTGAAAGGGAATCTCTTACCCGTAGGGGTGCCTTCTGGTTTGTTTTTCCAATCTTTATCCTCCTTAGGCCTCAAAAGTGGGGAAATGGTCATAGAACCACGACTGCAATGTAACAAAATACCCATATTTCAATGACATATATGCAAAACTAACCTAAGGTTATTACACAAAAGATAATCTTACCTGTAGAAGACGAACATCACCCTCGATTTTGGTGGTTTGAGCTCTGGAAGCTTTAGAAAGTGAGGCGTTCAAGAAGGCAATGACGGTAGTACCCCACGCATAATCATCAAGTGTATCAATCTCATCAAGATATTTTAAGTAACATGCATTGACCCTATTACCCGTTTGATCAGGGAACATGACGGTGCCCATGGTGTGCAACATCCAAGCTTTCGCAACTCTAGTGGCTTCCACATCACTTATCTGGCTTCCATCTGCGACCTTCTTCTTGGTATCACCATACATTAACCACAAACGATTGCTAACAATTTTCCTAGCCTTGAGTGGTGGTTTACTTTTCTTGGAAACCCCGGGTGTCCCACCACCCCCATATATCCACTCTTCCTCACATTGTTCCTTAGACCAACCAAACGCTTTCATAGCCAATCGGTTGAGCTCCCCCCATTCCATCTTGTTATCATTACCAAGATACACATGCTTTCCACGAGTTTCAAGATTCTTGATTTGCTTTGCATCATCGGGAATCAGAGCCATTTCGCCAAATCCAAAGTGTAAAGTGCCGGTCTCTGGCCAATATCATTCTCTAAGTGCACTCACTGTAACACCATCAACCTTGTCCTGGGTATGTATTGATGCATTGTACAACTGTTTGGCTTTTTCTTTTACAATGCTTTGAACCTTGTCACATTCCAACTCCAAATCCCACAGTCGTGGTTTTGAGTGTTTCAAAATAAGCGCAAGCCTTTTGTGGTCCTGCAAAAATCAAAAGAAATTAATGTACTTTGTTGGAAGGATCAAATAATGCACAAACTACATAAAGTAATTTTGAGATTATAAGATAATTACCCACGCAGAAGCCACTTTTGCAGCATAGGAGCATGGGTAACCAAATAGCACTTTGTTTTTATCAGGTGCTTCTCCCCAATGGTTTATTCCCTTAGGAGGTTTGGGCAACCAGAACGTTTCATCATTAGGTGGAGGAATGTGCTTGCCTTTGGGTTCTGGTGCTTTTTGCCGAGGCTTTGTAGCTTTCCTATCAAGTCTTGGTTCTGGAGGAGGTAGACCAAGAGGTTGAGTGGGTTCTTCTTGAGAAAGGGGTAGAACCTCCTGAAAGGATTCTTCTTCTTCTTCGTCGTCTTCTTCAGCTGATTCTTCTTCTTCTGATTCGCCACTCTCCTCTTCAGATTGGTTGGTTCTTGTTGAATCTCATTCTCTTGGATTGGAATTGATTCTTCTTCAATAATCTCATTCTAATTTTGTCCATCACTTTGAGGTAGTGTTGATTGTTGGGGAGTCTTTGTTTTACCTCTCTTACCAACACCTAGATGCTTAGTACCACGAGGTGGGGGAGGCGTAACATCAGGAAGATCATCTCCTCTCTTCTTCTTCTTCTTCTTCTTCTTCT
>JAJJMA010300760.1:0-15354 GCA_023529015.1 Papaver nudicaule | reverse complement strand
ATCGGCAAAAGGTTGAGCGCCGGCCGAAGGCCGGCGTGATACCTAGTAATAAATAATAAGTGGTGTTTGTCCATTTCATAAAAAAGCCAATCCGACGGCTCAGGTCGCTTTGATCAGCCGATCCAGCGGCCAGGACGCCCCGTATCAAAATAACTCCATCTCAGCCGTCCGTGTCAATTTGTCTGCTTCCACCCAGTCTCTTTTCTGGGTGGGAGGGGGTCGAGTGTGCCCCGGATTGTCTTTTCGCCTGCTCCTCCGGGGATATATTGGTCTTTTTGCCTGTTGGGTTTATTTATTTTTTTCGTTTCAATTTAAACAAACAATTTGAGGCCCCTCTCTCACGGCTCTCCTCCTTTTGGTATGCTTTAGGGTTTCTGAACCAGGTCCTTTGATCAGTTCTTTGGTCCAGTTTGTTTGTAGTGCATGCATTGGTCTAATCGTGTTGATTGGACTTTGGAGTTCCTGTGATTGCGAGACGATTCAGTCAATTTTAAGCACCGGGATTCCATGAACACGACTCTTGGTTTGGTGGGATTGTATTCTCTTTGCATTGTTGATTTTTTCTGTTTGTGATTTTTGTGGACATGATTTTTAGTTAGGTAGGACTGTATTATCTCTGGAAAGTTATTGCTTGCATTGTTAATTTTATTGTTTGTGGGCATCTTTAGCCTAATAATTTGGGTTATCTGCATATGTCTGACAAGATTCGTATGTGTTTTCTGTGAAGATGATTATTAGTTTGGTAGGATTGTATTACATTTGGATTTTTTTTTTTTTAAAAAAAAAATCATATATTTATTAATCATCATCAACTGAAAGAAGTTTACAAGAATTGGATGGGAGCCTTGTAACAAGCTGAGCTCCAATCCCTTTTTGCACGACAACCCCAATCATGTGAAAAAGAAAATCCCCAACTACAACGTTCCCATCATGACTAGCCATATAGTTACGTAATCTCTTCAGGAACTCCACCGTGTCACTACCCAACTCCCCCAAGGTAGTGAAAGAAAGTACACCAAGACCAAAGCCCTGAGCAGTGCATTTCTCTAGATATTTGTCTTTTTTGCGAATGACAGCATCATCAATTGCCTTGCCCGGAACAAAAGCACGCACCCCAATGCCCATAAAAGGTGAGACAACTGTGATATCCATACACACATCATGGCCATTATCCCAGTTATACACCAAGACATCTGCAGGTCTCAAAGCTACACCGGTATCCGAGAGGAACCCCAAATCAACCTCTTTCCTAGCTGGGACACCCGCACAATAGCAAATATCGACAAATGTATCACGAACCAGGTCATGTCTATACTTCGGGCAATGCAAGGCATGATCCCCGAAAATATCCATCTCCCTACCACAACTGGTGCAACTCTCTCCTTCCTCGAAAAGAGGGATCCCAAGCCTATAACGCAAGATAGCTCTGAAATGTCGAGACCCAAGTTTTTGATTGAGCCCTTCAATCGGGATGACCAACAAATAAACTTGCGCGTGCTTGATCCTGTTACACTGCCACATGGCTGAATCTCGCTCAGTCATAGCAAACCGATTAGGTAAATCATTCTTCACTGGATCAAAGTATTTGATTGCCAAATAGCTCATAGAATGGGGGGCAATGTCCTCAATGCACAATGAAGAATTCTCAATACCACATACCTGCTTGTAGGAGACAAGGGCACGCTCAAAACTGGGACTCAAACCAGACACACCAGAATGTCTCAAAATGTTCTCCTGTTGGGATCTAGTCTTAAAGCACGACGCTAAATAGCAATACTGCATATTGTCTTCCATAGTGTACACTCCCAGCCCACCATACTTGATTGGGAGCGTAGCCAGCATATGTTGCAGCAACCCAAAGCCCGGCCCATCGCCTGTGATAAGCTGCCGAAGAAAACGCTTGAGATGATCATCAAAATCCACTTGTGCCTTATCTAAGTACTCAGGTCTAGTTGTTCGCATAGAAAAGTATAACCTCGAGACACCAGAACAATTTCTCAACAGTAACAAATCACCCTGCGGATCTTTAAGCTTCTGAATAGCATCAATTTGTTTTTTTTTTTTTTTTTTAGTTTGCTTGTTTGGGTTTTCTGCTTATATCTGACAGGATTCGTATAATTGGCAAGAGGCAACTACAACATTCCGCAATCCATGAATGCATGCCCTTCAGATCTATGCGGATGGTAAGGTACCACTTTCATATTGTTGAATGAGTGGTTTTGACTATCTGTATTGTTTTGGATAATTTATGGTGCATTGTGTCTGAAGTTCATTTGTTGAATTTGTTTAAGATGCACCAGAGAATGTCTGAAACAACACGTTGACTTGATCTTTGATTCGTAGTTATGGAAGGCCTGTTCAGCTTCCGTTACCTGCTGCACCAAAGACGGACGTTTCAACAATGTAATCTATGTGATGTGTATCATTTATTCAGATGTTTGTAACCATGGTATCTTAGCGACGTATTTAGGGCAAGCTTCAAGGTATTTGTTGTTTTTGTGGCATCTTAGCGAGGTATTTGTGTTGTTGAGTGTTTTTTTTTCCACGTTCTGTACGTCAATTGTGTGTCCCTTTTTTCTCTCTATGTTAGTCGTGTACTCTGGGGTCTTTGTCTCAAGCTCATTTGATTTAAAGTGTATCGGGTGTTACACAGTGTCCCGGTGAACTGTATAAGTGCTGGGTCATAGTGGCTTCTGACTTCATTTGATTTGGATGTTGATGGTTTGAACCAGCCCTTATATTGCCTTGCCGGATCAAATGGCGTGCATAATGGTATTTCTAGTGTTATAGGTGTGTGCTCTATCTGATTTTGGAGCCGGCAATAGTCGATGTATGCTCGGGGTCTTTTTAGCCAGAGGTAGATTTGTTAATATTGAATTGTCCATGGGTTCCTGCGGTGTATGTTATAGGACGCTTAAGTTGAAGGTGCAACAATATTGGTTTCTAACTTTTGTCGAGGTGTGACTAAGCTAACGCTGTTGTGCGATTTACCTTAAACAGTCCTCTCTTATGAATAGTTGTGATGAATGAAAATGAACACATCAACTGCGCTGAATGCGGTGTTCGAAACGTAATGTAGAGGGAGGTAGGTTGTTGGAATCATATTTAAGTTGGTTCTAACCATTTTTAAATATATCTTTCTACAGTGAATCAATGTTATCTCAACGGCTGCGTGGTTCTACGGTATCCTGCAATGTTATGTAAGTACATTTCCGGTTAACTGCTCTTTCCATTGCAGTCCCCTACTTCCCCCGGGTAAGTGCTGGATCATATTGGACATTTACAATGCTTTGAATTTAGTTTCAAACAGCCCTTGTGTTGTTGCATGGTGTAGTCTTCAATTTGTATTTCGTAATAAGTGTCATTTCAAGAGGGGAACAGTAGATTCATGATAAATGTGAACATTTGTCTTAAGGTAGAGCATGTATTATTCCATGTATATGGAATGCAGTATAATGCGAAAAAATTGATTTGCGTATATCAGGATGTTGTTGCATATATAATGATGAAGTGCTATGTTGATATGTCTTGGATTGAATTGATTAATCAACGACTACTAAAGTATTATTTGGGGTTCAATCATCATACGCAGTCAAGGTGTTCTTCATTCACTCATTAACAATGCAATGTGTTGATTGGTATTCAGTCAGTACAATACGAGGCTCGAAAGTGAATGATTGACACCTATATGTTATGTTCGTAGGCCTCCAGGTATTACAACAATAGTGGATGATTATTCCATTCAATTAAAGCCTTCTCGTTTCATTAATTCATCATGTTTTTTCTTCGTTACACGTCTTGGGGTAAAGGGCACAACGCACTGCCCCAGACAAGCTGGGAATGGGGTGTATCAATTGCTGGGCATTCTGTGGCTTGGAGAGATCCAACCAGTAGGTCTTGGTTCCTAGGATAGGTTTTTTGTGATAGTGTTTTTGTCAATCATGCATTTTGCAACTATGGGATGTTAACCCTTGGATGGGTGTTGATTTATGTTAAAGAGGAGATGCACTTTAACTTCCATTCCCGTGCTGAGCCATGTTGGTCTCTGACGATGATTTTGATGGAGCGAATCACTAGGTTTTATACGAATTAGAAGGATCGAATACCGTGGATATTGTAGTATCTAGCATGCAAAGTCAAAGGCACATGCTATGCAGTCGTGTATTCCGACGCTTGGGACTTTTGTTTGTAAATTTGATTGTATCTGAATCCATTGGAGAAAGCCATATGAAGTTCGTTTGGTTAACGTTCCAATATGTTGCATAAATTGACATGTGTTTGTTTGCCTGTCCCATTTCACTTCTGCATACAGACGCTGGTGTGGATTCTCCATCTAAATCAATGGATGTGAGCCATGTACATGCATGTTAGCAGGTACCGCTCCTGGTGATCATGTGCTTATTCACATAAACAATACGGTGTAGTTGGAAACTTATCTGCTTTACTTGGGAGTGAATGTACTAGATGGATTTGTTCAAACCACAACAATGGTTTTATTGTTCTATTAAGTGTTATCGGGTTCAACTGTTGTGTGCAGATTCATATTGGTTTGAAGGTTGTGCGAGTCAATCTCCCTGCCCAGAAAGCTGCTTAAGAAGCCGCTCAGAGAAAAGAATGGAAGAAGTTCTCTCTTTAGCCCTTCAGTGAGAGGAAAACCCTTCCCTGAACCTCATACTAAGGGATCCACTAAGTTGAGAATACTTCTATTGTAGTAGTGGTTTCCTGGCGGATCGAAGACTGGAAGGTTAGGTATACATGTAAATAAGCAAGAATTGAATGCCCGATAACGCTGGAGCCTGCAAACACTCCTTTTGTTTCCCTGGAGGCACAAGTTGGGTCGTTTAAGATGGTTTGAGGAGGGTGGTTATGTCTGATGCCGCTTTGTCACTTTATTTTGGAAAATGACTGGAATTCAGTTTATCCACTCATGCCAGTTGTAGTGGTTTTGTCGCATGTTTATTTACACGAAGAGAATCAATGGTAATCTCGAAAAAAATGAAGTAGTTAAACAAATTAAAGAACGTGATTCAAATTAAAGAACTATATATCCTGAGCATAACTTGCAGGGACTTTTTTTTGTATCTTCCAAATAGATGACTCTGTTTCATATATGAGTAAGAATACAATGTATTCTAGCTCTTTTTATTAGGTTTGTATGATCCCATTGTGGGCATGTGATGTTGCCTCCATTGTGCACGAGGTGCTATGAATTATGAATTAAATCAGTTGTAAATCACTTTTTCTTTTCAAGATGGATCTATCACGTGGGTTTCAACGTGTTGTTGATGTTTAGTGTCCGATAAATGGACTATTGCATAAGCGTCTTTGTTGGTGTGCTAGGTCATTAGCCACTTGGTTAGTCATAATGTTGCACTGCATTGGATGCGTGTTGATTAACTTTGGCAAGGGAAATTGAAATCATATGCATTAAGGGTCAAGGGTTCCTGGCACCTCAGTGTTTTAGAAGTAAGAGGATCTTTATATGGGCTCAAAAGTCCATGCTATGTTGGATCGAAAGTCTCCAAAGTTATGGTTGTTCAATGTGCTGTGTATCTTTGCTATGGGCTTCGATTCGATGTCGTGTGGATTCGAAATATAGTTATTCATGGTCATACCGGTATACCGTTTATAGGATTATTTATATCCTGTGATATATTACTTTGTTATCTTTGGAACTTTGGAGGCTTGGAACAATTTTGTTGTTGAAAAAAGAGGTGTTGTGTTTCTACACGTAAGTTAGGTATGCATGTGATGATAACCAGGGTTCATATATTCTTTTTAGTTTTCTTAAATTAGATGTTTACAATCATAGGTTATAATTCTTGGTGTTTGATGCAGGTATGGTCTTGAAAAACGATCATCGATATCTTGATTGCACGTCAGTCGGTAGCAGAGCGCAGCAGAAACATCGAGCAGACGATATATGCAAGGCTAGGAGTGCTCTCACCTCAGAGGGCAGTTGTTCGGATCCGCTGGGGCTTGAACGGAATACCACTGTAAGATTAATCATGCATGGTTAGTTTGGATACGTAGAATGCTAGCATGGTTATTTACGTTTTTTTTTTTTAATTTATTTCAAGAGACCGGGAGGAGCTACGCCTACCGAGAGGTCGCGGGCTTTCCGTGCTAGGAAAATGCAGATCCAGGAGGATTTGGTGAAAGATGGTGTTCTGCAGCCGTGTGCAAGCGAAGTAGTCAATTTCTGTAGGGTGTTATCCTTTCTTTACGTAGGAACTTCGGGCGAATGCTTTACCGGCGGTTTACATTGCATGTGAAATTTATTTTTACAAAGTTGGTTTGTCCAGTTTAACATAAAATATACTAATATATGTGAGCAGTCGTTTTGGACTTTTCAAGCCGATGTATCTGTCAAAGGACGGACATTAATATGGATGACTGTTTGTGTAGTGCACGGGTTGGGTTTTAAATTTTAAAAGCTAAATACAGGATGTTGCTGCCGAAAACACTTGACTAAGGAGTGAAAAAACATATACCCTGTGCTTATCCTTGGAGTCAGACAATGCGGAAAAATTTAGGGTCCAATAACATCGGTAGAGATTTAAAAAACATAGAGTTATTAGCCATAAGTGGTTTACATCCATTGGTTATTGATAGCAGCGTAACTGCATGAATTTTTAGTGCATGCTTTGATCGCTGCTAATAGTCGTTGTTTTGTTATCTATTTTTTAATTCCAAATGTCTTGATTCTTCCCGAGGCAGAAACCCAAGCGTGTCAGAAAACAACCGTGCCAAAAGGCTTCTGCTGGAGATAATTTAACGTCATTGTCTGCAGACCAGGTATTTTCCCCTCCTCACCTGTTTCTGTGTGTTTGTTTGCAAGGATCGGCTTCTTCACTTTGGAGATATGTTAATCATGGTTGTTGTGTCTGTATTCATATGTTTCTTTGTTGTATGGGTTTTGTTTTTTCTATAGCAGCAGTTTGACGGTGGGTTGATCCAAATTGATACGGTGGATCAGTTAATGAACGGGTCCGACGTCCAAGGGTTCACATCATTAACTGTATGTGTCTCTGTATACGTAGTGTGTACCTTTAATATTTGGTTTTTTGTTAACATGTTTTATTTTCTTTCATAACAGAATATGCAGATTGCTCAAAGAATACGGCGCACGGATGAAGCCAGAAAGAAAAGAGAAGCGGCTGCATTGGTTGTACATGACGTTCATTTATCTTATTCTGTAGCTGTGTCCGTTCACCTTTTTTTTCAACAATTGAGATTTGAAGAAAGGGTATTTTTAATATGTAGGTTCCTCGACCCAAGCGTACGCGTACATGTCACGTCAGTGTCGGTGTTACGGCGAGAAATGAACCTTCCTCAGGTGTTGCGGAACGGGCGGACATTGATTTGCATTCATCGTACATTTAAAGGTAGTTTAAATTACGATTAGTTTTTGGTTTTCCAACAGTTGGCCGAAACGTAGTGTCGACTTTCACTTTTATTTGCAGTTTTGTTGTTTCTGAAGAAGTTTTGTCCGATAGTTTTGATGAATACAGTGATCACTCGGATGAAGCTGACAACGAAACTTTGTTGGGGTTCGCTGTGCAGAATACTGACTTGGATCTGGCCATTCGACACTTTGGGAAGAATGGATTCCAAATGTTCTGGGTGCGGTCTTGCGCTGACTTGCTGAAAGACTTAGTAGTTCATAAAAGAAAAATCCTGGTTTTAGTAAATGCTGCCGAGAGGGGAAGGTGGTTCTCCCTAGATGAGAGATCCCCCACAAGGCTTGAAAGATCTATACGATGGGAATCATACACATTCAACTTTATTCCGTGAGCACATCAGGGAGTATAATGCCGCAAATGCATATACTATCCTTGGTTGCAAGATGGACAATAAAGTTGTGAAGGGAAAGGGCCCTAAGGGTCTATATATGGAGAGCTACACCACTGGAGTGGAGCATTATTAGCGGATGACCCAGAGAAATCCATATATTATCAGCTGTATGTATATGACCCTGTTCTGGCTCTAAATGTACGGGCAAAACGAAATCTGCAGCTGGAGAAAGATGTTCTTGGCATGATTCATAATATTTTGATGCAGCACAATGTATTCTACCCCAAATTCGTCAGAGTAAAGGAGATCTCTAATGGATCAAGTCCGAAGAAGAAAAACTTCATGTTGTTATGCATTACAAAGAAAGTACAGATGCAAGGCGATAGAATCTACCTATGACAGACGAGGTATCCGTTATACTACCAGGCGAAGGCTCCGAACCGCCAACTGTGCGGGACATTATAATTCGGGCAAGGGAAGGCAATTCATTTACCCGTAAGTGTCATCGTGCATTCTTGCCGCTGCATTATGTATTACTTTTTCCGTACGGTGAAATGAGTTGGCATCCTGATCTCAAGCAATATGTTCCCAGCACAGATATACATACCGGTTCTAGACTCACGCTGAAACAGTTTCTTGGCTACCGCATGTTCAAGCGTATAGACGAATATTCCACCTTATTGAAGGCAAAAGAACTATTTCAAGAGTATTTGGTAGATGCATGGTCTGCTACCGAACAAAATCGACTATTTTACCTTAAAGGAATCCAAGATGATTTGCGTGCGGATTGTTACGCTAGAATCAAGCGCTCAGCTGATGCCTGAATGGATCCTAACGATAGAGGCAAGCCATATGTTCTGCCATCAACCTTTATTGGTGGACATCTTTTTGAAGATGACTGTGAACCCAAGCTGGTCAGAGATCAAGGATGAGCTTGAGCCGCACCAGTGTGCTTCCGATCGACCTGACCTAATTGCCCGTGTATTTGAAATGATGAGGGATAAACTTATGAAAGAAATCAAAAAGGGGAAGGTGTTTGGCACCGTGGTTGCACATGTGTATACGATTGAATTCCAGAAGCGAGGATTACCACACATGCATGCTCTGATTTTTCTTGATGGTACTGAAAGAATTTAAACAGTGCAACAGGTCGACAACATCATTTGCGCAGAGTTCCTCGACGAGAAGGATGATCCAGTTATGTTTGAAACTATCCGTAGGTGCATGATTCATGGCCCGTGTGGCCCGGACTCAATGTGTTGGAAGAATGAAAAATGTAGTGGATGGTATCCCAAGGTACATGTGGATGTAACAAGCATGGATGAAGGTGGATATCCGTTATATCGTCGACGAGATGATGGTAGGGAGGTTATTGTCAGGAAGTCGCACAGGGCAGACAACACAAACGTTGTTCCATACAATCCTTATTTATCAAGAATGTTTAACTGTCACATCAACGTTGAAGTATGTGGTGGTGTAAGAGCCGTTAAATACATACACAAATATATATAAGGGCCATGATCGTGCCACTTTGGTAGTTGGTGCAGTTGTTTGATGAGATACAACAGTACATTGATGCGAGGTATATTGGTCCTTCTGAATCGTCCTGGCGTTTGTACGGTAATAAAATGCATCAAGAAGAGCCCAATGTTGTGCGTATGGTGATCTATCTTCCCAACCAACAAAGAATTGTGTAAAGATCTACGGACTCGATTGACTTGGTTGTCATGGCTGCTGAGAACTACAAGTCAAAATTGATGGCTTACACATACCAGGAATTTCCTCAGCATTTTGTCTGGAGAGAAAAAGGATGGCATGTGCATAAACAGGGATTTGCAATTGCATGAATGTACTTTGTCAGTCCCAGTGCCGGTGAACTGTTCTACCTCCGTCTGCTATTGACAGTTGTGGCGCGTGCAAGATCCTTCAAGTGCCTTAGAACGGTTGGGTCCGGAAAGGATAGGACGGTTCACGCCACCTTTAAAGAAGCTTGCATTGCACTTGGGATTCTTGAAGATGACAGTGAATGGATGCAGTGCCTCCAAGAAACTGTCATTATGCAAACTGGAACCCAGCTTAGAAAATTGTTCAAGATTATTCTATGTGATTGTAACCCGACACAACCAAAAATGATGTGGGAGAAGTACGGGAACAATATATGTGACGACTTGCATCATAGACTGTGTTTCAACTTTAGTATTCAGAACCCAACCACTGCACAAGTGCTTGACTACGGACTGTTTCTCCTTGATGAACAAGTACGTGAATCCGGGAAGTCCCTCAAAGATTTTGAAGGTATGCCAGTATCCGTAATGGGTTGGGATGGTGTTGTTGGTGATAAACTTATGTGGGATCACCGATTGATGCAGCTTGCTATAAAGAACAACGACCTCAACGATGATATTGGGAAAATGAATGTCAATCAGATGTCGGCCTATAGTGAAATAATTTCCTCGATAGAAAATAGCGAAGGCAAAACGTTCTTTGTCAACGGTAGTGCAGGTAGTGGAAAGACTTTCCTATACAACACTTTAGCGTCAAGTTGTCGTAGAAAAAAGAGGTAGTTTTAACAGTTGCGTCGTCTGGGATTGCATCGCTGCTTTTGGCTGGGGGTCGTACGACACACTCAACCTTTAAGATACCATTGAATATAACAGAAACATGTCTTTGTGGCATCGACAAGCAAGAGTCGCATGTTAAACTCCTTAAACATATTAAGCTAATTATGTTTGTGTTGAAGCAGTCGACCAGACGCTTCGTGATTGTGGGGATAAAGAAAAGCCCTTCGGTGGGAAAACTGTTGTTCTGGGGGGTGATTTTCGCCAGACGCTGCCTGTTATACGCGGTGGTTGCCGTGAACAAGTTGTCGGAGCATCCTTGAGAAGGTCACTGATCTAGGACCATGTAATTGTTCTGACTCTTCACAAAAATATGCGATTGGATGCGAAAGAACAAAAGAGCGCGTTGTTCGCTAAATTTCTATTAGAGGTATGACCCATGTTGAAGCGGTACGTTAATCTTATCGTTTCTCCCCATTTGATTCTGACCCAATACATTTATTGTCGTTGTAGGTGGGTGATAACCCGAAGGAAGTCGTCAAACTTCCTGATTCGGTTGGAAGATGCAGAGACACGACTGGACTAATATCAGATCTTTATCCTTGGTTGGAGACGAAGGAGAAAGTGCCTACAACGAAGTTCACTGACCATATTATACTGTTTGCACGTAATGATGACGTACATAGAATCAATGAAGAAGCAATGAAAAGAGTGGACAAGAAATCACATGTTTTCTTTGCCACATACAGGTTTAGTGCAGATGATGGTGGCAGTTGTCCAGAGGTATCAAATGAATTCCTACAGAACCCAAATCCACCCGGAATGCCTCCGTTCAAGTTGGAGATCAAAGCTGGCTGTCCTATAATGGTTCTGAGGAACTTGGCAACCAGGGAAGGTCTCTGCAACGGTACAAGGCTATTGATTATTATATGTTCAAATCGTGTGATCGAGGCGAGGATTATAACAGGTGACAAAAAAGGAAAAACTGTGTTCATCCCACGTATATCACTCAAGCCATCAACAACTGAGATAAATCTTAATTTAACGAGGCGTCAGTTTCTCGTCTGTGTTGCTTATGCAATGACAATCAACAAGTGACAAGGCCAGTTTGTGCACGATGTTAGGATAGATCTGTGCAGTCCCATATTTAGCCACGACCAACTTTACGTGGCGTTATCGAGGTGCACCACTGCGAGGAGAATAACCGTGTTATTGCCCGATGGTACCGAAGATCTTTCGACGACTAATATTGTTTATCCCGAGGTCTTGTTGCATCATTGCCCAGTTCCTGCTGCTATTTCCCGTTGAATTAGTTTGAGAAATCTACATCCTCTTCCATTTATACAAGTGGATAAACAACCCTCTAATTTTTGTGTGTTCGGATACGATCGATCCATATTGGTATTGTTTTTTTTTTTGGTTAAATTATAAAAAAATTGTTTTAATTACCCTGGATGCCTACAGTATTGATGCCAAATTGCAGTTTGAAACCCAAATAAATGAAGAATAAACTGAATGTATCATGTTTACCTGTGAGTAAGCTATCGGTGAAGAAACGGTGGTACAAGTAAAATTGTTACCCGATTTCATTCACTTGCATGCTATTCATTAGTGTGATGTAGGCGCAGATTCATCACAACCTTGCAAGATGAATTGATGGCATAGGAGTGTGATATGTGTCTCGAGATGCCAATACTTATGGCAGTAAAATGGATAGTAGACGCATTGGATTGGTATTGATTGGTGAATTTCAGTGCATTTGATAGTATTTTGTCGTTGAAATGGATGGATGCCCTTTAGATCTGTGAAATCCCCAATATCACATGGAGTAAAAAAAAATATTTGGTTCACTGACATCGCGTACAAACTAGCATATTTATGTAATGTATGAAGCAGAAGACTATTGAACATCAATCAAATAATTCAAAGGCATCACACGCAGGCCGACGATGTTACCATGAACTTGGGTAGGATCCGTATTGGTTTTGGTTGTTTGGAGGGGTTGCCATGAATGTGTGATCTAAACATAGACAGATATCTCTAAAAATGGAATTGTCAAATCCGATATTCTAGGGATATATTTTTTTTCCCATGGGGCAAGTGTTCCTGGACAATGGAACTCCCTTTAATAAGATCCCTGAAAAAAATAGGGATACATAAATTGGGTGGCACGGAAGTTGATCCATTATCTTGCATGTGCGTCTATATATAAACCCATCCACGGTCGTATGATGGTACACCGTATCCAGGGTTTTACCATAAAGCTGATATGCAGAAGACAGGTAGCCTCCGTTGCCGTAGGAGTATAGAGCAGGCCTGTGGTCTTCTCGAAATAAAAATTGTGAGTTTATTATCCGATTTACTTTATCTGAATTTTATTATCCGATTATCTGAATTTTCTATTCATATAAACAATGAGTTTTTGATGTCATGACTGTAGGGTTCGAATTTTACATGCAAGGCCATGATATGTGGTTTGGAAAGCAAGATGAGTGGTTCTATTCGGCTTGCAAAAGATGCAGGGGAAGGCACGACATTCTTGAGAGTGGGGGTTGGTGCTATAGGTTCAACATACACGTGACCAATCCTCTGATGAGGTTCGTATATGTAACTTAACTACAGTATTGGCCTGTTTCCCATTCGTTTGTAGTTTTATTCGTTATATTACCTGTTTAATTGATTGGGTGATGACTAAGTGGTTTGTAGGTTGTTGGTAAAGATCCAGGTGCGGGATAAAACCGATGAGGCGATATTTGTATTGGCTCGGATTATTGGCGTTAAACTTAGCGATGTATTGGTGACATCTGCTTCCGGTGAAATGCAGACTATGCAATTGACCGAAGAGATATTCCAAAGGATTAAGGGAAGGGAACATGTTTTCAGAATAGATATCCCCAAGCTGACATGGGGGATCGGAACATTTAAAGTAACCCATGTTTATCTAGTCAATAAGGTGTTTGAGAATAAACTGTGCAAGAGAGAGGTGGCACGCGTTGCACGGGAGGGATTGAAGCGGAGCAAACTGTATCGTACTGGCTGAGATGTTACTTTAGCGTGTTTTAATTGAAGTATTTATTTTGATGTGTAATTGTTTTTACTCCTCCGGGTGTTTCATTGTCGTATTAGGGTATTTTTCATTGTCTTATTAGTATATTTATGTTCTATGGAATATTTTCGGGAGACATAAGTTTAGTTTCGTTGTCTTATTAGGTTGTTTTTCATGTCAATGGCATCCAGTAAAAGCAACCATACAATTTAAATCCTGATCATATATATTATCTCCCCCTGATATCTTACATGCAGATAACGGATTATGTTCCATGTTCTAAATTTACTATTGTACATAGGTTGTTGGCGGTCATTGACATCCTCTACGACTAAGAGGCCATTTTCCTGGATTCTTCCAAGTCTACATGGCACAACGTTGCGTACATGCGATTTCTCCCGCCAGACTTTGTGCATTGATAGCCACGATAAGTTATAATTTACAAAATAGCCTAATTATTCAAAATTTCGTTTGTATGCATACTATAGCTATTGAATCTTCTACCATTGGAAGCATTAGGGTCTTGATTCGACAATATTTTTTTTATCCATTTGAATAACTTTACTGGCAAGACTATTGAGGATTATATTCATATAGTTTTGCAGTAGGTCTTTGTATACACATCTTCCAGACGAAGTTAAATAGCACAATTTGCATCCGGTTCAGTATTGCCTAAGTATTGTTTTTGGAGTAAATTAATGTTTGTCCTGGAGAGGAATTATACGTTTGTGGAAATTTCAATTCTCGAATATCAATCCACTTTGTAGGATCCATCACTTCTCAGGTTTCCTTTATAATCGAAACCATTTTTGGTAATAAAAGATTTTCATATAGATATATATTTCGAAGGGGACCTACTTTGTAGGAAACCCTAGCTATCGTATATCGACCACTCTTTGCATGTATATATTACGTGTGTGTGTGTGTGTGTGTGTGTGTGTGTGTGTGTATATGATTTTCAAGTATTCAACATGAATGCCGCTATGTATATTCACAGATATCTTAGTCGAAGAGTTGAACCAGCGAGGATGTATTCTGGAATAGAAGATGAAACGCGGACATATCATGGGCAGGATACGATGTAGAGAGGAGCAATGGGTGTACCTGCTGCTATAGGAGTCTTGGCATGCAACATCGGGCTCTTATAAGAGTTTGAATTCACAGATGCACCTGCAAAAGTTCTTAAGCTCAAACCAGGGATGTGTGTGACTCTTATTCGAAACGTTGGCAAGGAAATCTACAGGGGTACTGTAGATGACAAAATATTGCATCCACCACAGAATGCAACATAAACTGGACAAGAGGTCCTGCAGGTCCTGCATAACGGCTCAAAGAAGGATCATGCCAAGGTACCAGAGTCCGGATAGGCGCTAATGGTTGCGGATACAGAACCTGACACGACTTGAGGCGGTTAAGCGACAACAGAGACTGCCGAGGAGAATACGAGGTACTGTCATCAGGAGGCGGGAATTTGAGCGAAACAATCGGATCTAAGATATTTATCTGATGTTGTTTTTACCTGGAAAAACAATGTACCGTCTCTGAGTACTTTGGTAGTGCTCGATATCAAAGTCGAAAAAGACGAGCCTAAACCAAGTCAATAGCCGTTCACGTCCTGCTTCGGTCACAGAGAGGATAGAGGTTGATCTAGGGAGGGAAACAACGAAGAAACTTGAGATCAGGTTGAGAGTATGTTTTGGGTGTAAGAGTTCAGGATCTCCGTCGTGAGGGTGACTGGAAATCTCCAAGGCTAAAAACGTGTTGTATTGCTCAGGTGTTTTTGGCTCTGAGAATGTTTCTGAATGCTGTAGAAAAGATGTTCTAGTTGTTCGTGTGTTCTGCCTGGGAAGATAGAGGAAGCCTCTAATTATAGTATTGAACTCACCCTGATCTCTCGACAGAGAAGGTGGAAGTCGTGGAAGAGTGGAGGAGTGGAGGACGTGAGTTAAGTTC
>JAJJMA010300751.1:0-29529 GCA_023529015.1 Papaver nudicaule | reverse complement strand
TAATCCCAAGTTCAGGATGGTCTAGCCTAACATGGATAAACACGCCATGACCTTAAGTGTGATGTAGCATAAGCACTCACACCACGACTAAGGCACAGGTTGCCCCAAAGTCGAGACTTGGCCAGATGCCAAAGCCATAACGCCACATAGCATGGCACCACAAACCATGAGACACCGTGGATCCACGAAAATCAGCCTTGGCCAAGAGGCCAAGGCCATGGCGCAAGGCGCCACGAACCTACTTAGCCTTGGCCAAAGGCCAAGACCGTGACGAGGAATATAGCCGCAAACAGGCTGGCCTTGGCCATAGGCCAAGGCCGTGGGGCCATAATCCATGGCGCCTCAACAGGTTGGCCTTGGCCAAAGGCCAAGGCCGTGGCGCCATGAGCCATGGAGCCACCATAACATAACAACCGCAAAGCTCGTTCAAAATTGGCCTTGGCCAAGGACCAAGGCCGTAGCCTCCTGGGCTATGGCGCTAAACACTTATGGCCTTGGCCAATAGCCAAGGCCAGTCCTGTACTCGTGTCCCGGAGGCACTACGCTCATGTTGGTCACGACAATTAGTCATACAACTCTACTCTACTCAACTCAACTACGCAATATCCGCGTATCACTCACTCGAGACATCAAAACATCACACGGGGGGATAACTTTAGGGGTATTGGTCTGGCGGTCTACGACAGTTGAAAGAAACTGATGGAGATAGTGGACAGTTACGAGAAGATGGCGCGAGTGGGCATGATCTACACGACACAGGCAGTTGCAGAAACCAACTCATGTCCTCCACTCCCCCACTCTTCCACGACTTCCACCTTCTCTGTCGAGAGATCAGGGTGAGTTCAAAACTATAAATAGAGGCTTCCTCTATCTTCCAAGGCAGAACAATTAGAACACAAAACAGAAACAACCAGAACATCAGAGCCTCAGAGAAAACAAACCTGAGAATGGAAACACGTTTCTAGCCTTGGAGATTTCCAGTCGACTTCACGACGGAGATCTTGAACTCTTACACCCAAAACACATCCTCAACCTCTATCCTCTCTGTAACCGAAGCAAGACGGGAACGACCATTTTCTTGGTTTAGGCTTGTCTTGTTCGACTTTGATCTCCGAGCACTACGAAAGTACCCAGAGACGGTACATTGTTTTTGCAGGTAAAAACAGTTGGCGACCACAGTGGGAGATCATTCTCTCGGTTCCAGGGAAACTCGCTCAAAAATGGTTGAACTTAGGTTGGGATCAGATACCAAAAACCCCAACTCTTCAACTGATGATGTTGTAGCCTCCAACGCAGCACCTACCAACCCACCTGCATCCAGCAATACTCCCAATATACCTGTTACCCAAGAAAATCCCCCTTCAACACCTGCCATCTCGGCTATACCTATCACCCCAATGACTCCTAACGCTCCGACCCAAGCCTCTGAGAAGAACCCTTCCTCCAAGACCAAGGTTGGCGCTACCACTGAGAAGGGAAAAGGAGTGTCAGGAGCACTGACTATAGATGAGTTGGCCAAACGTCAAGATGCCCTCGCGGAAAGCCAAGTCAAGATGTTCGACACGCAACTAGGAATCCTGGATTGTCTCAAAACTCTAACCTCGAAGCTGTCAAGTTCACAAGTCAAGGAGACCCCTGACACTGCTGCTACAGGTGCCCGCTCGACCGTTATCCACATTCGAGATGACGAAGCGCCTTCCCTCCCAGAAGAATCTCGCCAAAGAGGAGGACCATCATCCCGCTACGTCACGACGGACGACTTGGAAAAGCTGCTACGAAGTCGAGAAAGAGATATGGCGCCATCTATCCACCAACACCAACCACCGTACCCGCACGAGGTCCAGAGGATCGCCCTCCCCAAAGGATATATGTCGCCCATGTTCTCCTTGTATGACGGAACTGGGAATGCACGTGAGCACATCTCACGATTTCTGGAATCCCTAGGGGAACACGAGTACAACCATGTCTTGAGACTCAAAGAATTCTCGAAGTCTCTCACTGGAAGAGCCTATACTTGGTACAATAACCTTGCTCCAAACAGTATTGGGACCTGGGGCGAGATGGTGAGTGCGTTCTACCGTAAGTACTTCTTCGTGTCTGAGCAGATAACACTATCCGATCTCGGCAGAATGTTCCAGAGACCTAGCGAGCACCCGAACGACTACGTCAAGAGATTCAGAGTCCAAGCCCTTGACTGCCACGACCCGAACGTCACGGAACAGCAGTTGGTGGATCTCTGCATCAACGGAATGATTCCTGTATACCGAGCCCTCTTGGAGAACCTCCGCTTCCAGACCTTCTCCGAAATCCATGAAGATGCGAAGAGGTCCGCCACCATTGCACCCGCCCTATTAGAAAGGACCAAACCCCTTAGGAGCGAAGAGACCCGGTCCACTCGCGGCGATAGGAGGCTGGTCAACAAACAGTACAACAACAACCTACCATCCATGGGCGCCGTCAGCGAAGGAGGGAAGAGAAAAAGCCCTGCCGCGGAGGTAACGCATCCAAAACGCGCTAATTCAACTCCGGGTACCCCAAACAAGGACATGAACCAAGGAGGACCACAACAACCGGAGATGCGGAGACATAAAGCCAGATCAGAGGTACCAGACTACCCGTTTCCCATGGAGGAGGTACTAGATCTACTAGACACTTGGATCCAGGACGGTATAATCGCACTCCCTTCACCTCAACGCCCTCCTACAGCTGAAGAGGTAGCAAGCCCAAGGTATTGTCGCTATCACACAGCTACTACTTACTCTACCAGGGACTGCTTAACCCTTAAGCGGATTTTCCAAGCCAAGGTGGAGTCCGGAGAATTGCACTTAGGGAACGAAGGAGTATATCAAAATCCTTTACCTGTTCGAGCATTCACGTTCCCGGAGCAACCGGTGAATAAGAGAGTGGAGGAGATAATGTACCAGCTATGTGAAACTCTCTGTCTCTCGAAGCCACAACGGAAAGACATGTTCACAGCATTCAACATGGTGGTAGCGGGGACACGCCTACCTTTCAAGGAAGCCGATGGGAAGACGATGTCCAAACAGGAGCCACAAGCAGAAGGACAAGGCTGGGGACTCCTCGCAACCACCCGCGTGTCTGATGTTGAATTCTCAAAGGCACTCATCGACCCAGGATCCCCAGTGAACATCATCTCAGTTAAGACTCTCAGAGCCGCCAACATCCCTCGAAGCAGAGCCGTCCGTGCCCCTGCCATCATCAAAGGTCCCGACGGAGTCGAAGTGCAAACTTACGGATGGATCGACCTTCCCGTTGAAATCGCCACGATCCCAACCATAGCGGATTTCCACATTGTTAAGGGAGTAGTCGAAAGCGACATGGTGCTGGGACGCCCATGGATCTACAGCAACCGGGAGACACTCCCCCTAGAGTTCATGAAGCGGTTTGTACAGAAGAGCAGCGAGACGGTAATCGTGCCCACAGAGTCCATGGGGACCAATGAGAGCCCCCTCAGCCAAGAAGGTACTTTGTCCACTCCTCTCGTATCTGATAACCCACATTCACCGAGTCACTGGGGATTCACCACGAGGAAAACTACTCGAGAGAAAAGCCCGGAGAAACCCGCAATAGACATCGGCACAGCTATTAGGATCTTCATCAAAGCCCTTCAGGAATTTGGAGTTGTACGTGACAAGCTACGCGACGACAAGGTTCGAGGAGAAGGCGAGCTCATCCCCTACAACATACCACCCAAAGTCCTGGAAACCATCCCAGACTTCAGAGAATGTATGGAACTGTTCAACCTCAAACAGGAGATGGGGGAGGATGCAGTCGCATACGTGGAAAGGTTTTGCAAGAAGGTGAAGGAACTCTTTCCTGATCGTTATTCACCCCATGCCCTACTGGCTACGGGGTCGAACTCGGTTTAATCAGGTTTCACCAAAAACCTGGAGGACGACACTAAGCCTCCTGTTTATTGTATTTGCATTCCTCCAAAGCAGTGCGTCATAGCGTTCAGTAGATAGGATTTCCATTTTAGCAGAATCAATTAAGAAAAGTATTTTATTTCAATATCCCTTAGAAAGCATAACCTTATCCAATCAATAGAAAATACCTACAACCCATTCAACGTTCAAAAAAAAAAGTAGTCGTGCACTTAAAAAAACCTAGTCGAGAATATCGCTCAAAACCCTACTAGGCCCTCATTTGCAGGAAAGCCTTAGCCGTTCCAGCTCCTTCTCTTCCCTCTGCAACTCAGCCTTCAGCTCTACTACCTTCTTCTCTTTCTCTTGGAGAATCTCCAGAGACCCCTGAGCCTTAGCCCTTTCAAACCTGTCCCGCAGCCAAGCCACATTGAAACCCTTAGACTCAGCCGCAACTATAGAATCCTCCCAATCTTGGACATCGAGCGGATCTGCGGAGTCGATGGATTGAACCGCCATCTCGGACACCCTCGACAACAGAGCACCGACTATCGACTCAGAAAGCAACCTCTGCTCCCTCTCATGGGCAATGTGGCCGAACTTCCTCCAAAATGAGTGTACAGCGCCTGGTACTTGCTCGCTACGGGGAAATTACCCACCAAGACATAACCAGGTCGAACTCGACTAACAGACAAAGGAAAAGCAACCCCAGCACCAGGATAAGAAGGCTCCATATCCGTACTACCGTCAATTACCTGCTTAGCCGAAGGAATAGTTACCTCCACATCACCCGAAGCGACTTCGTCGGTAACCTTGGGAAGACCGGTATCCACGTCATCTTCTGATATCCGAAGAATGGTCACTCCTGGTCCATTCGAAACGACTTCACCGAAAGTCTCGGAGGTATTCGTGTCGCCTTTTAAGTCATCCCCACTCTCTAATGTTTCCACGTTCTCCGAGACAGCATCAACACGACCCTCGTCCCCCTGCTCATGTAAAGACGGAATTATAGTTAGTCGATACTAGTTATGCGAAGGTGGACCTGAAAGAGAAATGACGACAAGCTCCAACAAGTTTTACCTGAGTGAGGGCACGATCATCGGCCTCGATAGGGAGAGGAGAAGAAGCGCTAAGACTCACACCAATTGGCTCGTCTACCTCCTTCCTCGCCTCAAGGCTCACACCAATCGACTCGTCTACCCCTTTCCTCGTCTCCACATCAACAACTGGGGACTCCGTGAGGCTATTACACTCCTCCGAACCCTGCAGAAACGACATAGAAAGATCAACCGAGGAGGGGTAGATATATAAAGGACAAGAAACTTCTGCGAGGCGGAAGCTATTTACTCGAGATGGGAAGGGACACAAACTCGTCACAAGGGAAGCAGCAACGGAGCTGTTGCATTTAATCTTCTTCTTAGGTTGGACCAACGGATGAGGCGCCATCTGCCACCAGGAGAAGGAATCTCGTTAATCTAAGTAGGACGAGAAAAGCATACACATGAACATTCAGAAATGAGACTACCTGAGGTGTTAAAGTGAAAGTATGCCTGTCGCTTGTATTCACCTCCTTCACAAAGTTGCCCAGAACCGTCAAGGTGTAATCCCAGAATTGGTTGTACTCGGGAGTGACCCTCGCCAACCTACCGGCCACCAAGAAGATAACCTTCCTCCCCGGGTCCTGGTAAGGATCTAAGTACTCACTCAGGTCGTCCCTAGATGGAGAGAGAGAACGATCAAAAGGCACATCCTGATCGAATCCCATAAATCGCGCCGCTCTATCGATATTATACGTCTGCCTCACCAGTCTTCCCTGATAAAAGCCGAAGATGAAGCCGGAAACGCTACTACACATGAACACCTGCTGTCCGTCGTGCTCGAAGCTATTGACACCCTGAGATCCGGAGCGTAAAACGGCTTCCTCAGCATCCGCCGCAACCTCGAGTTGAAAGACTCTATCATCAGGAATGTTACACCATGGACGGAAGCAGACACACTCATCCCTATCCAGAAAATCTATCAACCTCGCCGAGTCCTTGGGATGCTTATCGCTCCACCACATGATCCTGGCGTACTCCGATGAATCCAAAGGAAGACCCCCTTGCGGAGCATAACGCACATAGTGTTCCCACAAGAAAGCCTGGAGAAAAGGGAGGTTGACGAACGATGAAACGCGACCTGTGGAAGAACCAGACATATTCCTAGCCAAGGCTCTTAGATGCGCATACTGGGACCCGAGGAACAAACTACCGATTGGTAAAGGCATTCCTCGCGCCAGGGAACAACGAAAGGCTTCAGTGTCCCAATAGGATCATCCTCAAATATATCATGTGACAACCAGAGCGTGAGGAATGCTGTTATAACCTTGGTGTTACTAAGGGCGTCACTCCTACCTCCAGACGAGTACCAATGATGAATCCACCTGGTATAATTCTCATCATCAGAAGCATTTGACAAATAGAGCTCTTTGATCTTCGTATTTATTTCATCAACCACGACATCACGAGGGAGCCCCGGATAGTCCCTTGGAAGTACCCCCGAGTACTGGAAGATGGTACAGAGATGATACTGCCTCCGGAGAAATGACGATCTCTCCAAAGCCCGCAACGGTAATATTTGTGGAGCCACACCAACGGGAGACGAAAGCAACGATGCCATCAACGTCTACGTGCACCTTCAGCTTTCCAGACGCCCGCACCGCATGTGCAATCCCAACTTCCTCTAAGATATTATACACCTCCTGGTTGTTCAGCATGGAGTCCAACCAAGGGATCCACTGGTCCAGAGAAGCTCTAGGAGCACGGAAGTCAATAGGGGAAGCCTCATATTCACCTCATTGTGAAGAAAACCTGACAATCTCACCCGGCACAACGACCGATGACGGAGACCTGGTCTTGCTGTTATACCTTGGAGCGAAGCGAGCCCCAGGATTGGTCCGGAGCACACGTGGAGTGGTCCTCCTCCCAATTTCTTTATACGCCTCGAAGAACTTGTCCTCAGAGCTAGGCGTTCCAGTAACAGGAAGCACGGGAATGGCACCACCATCTCGCTTCCTCTGCAGCATGCAAACAAATTCAAGTAAGTCATCACTACTCGTATTTTCTAAAAAAAAACATAAATGCCTAAGCGTAAATGCTTATTGGAATACATGTACAACAAAAATTTATGCATGTATGCGGCGCCATATCCATGGCACCGCCAACTTGACTTCGATCAATGACGAAGTCACCCTAAAAAAAATCTATACATATAATCTCTTTTACGAGTACGCGTGCGGCGCCATATTCATGGCGCCACCAACCCTGTCCAATCCCCATGGCGCCACCAATTCCC
The DNA here is from genome assembly GCA_023529015.1 of Papaver nudicaule. NCBI lineage: Eukaryota > Viridiplantae > Streptophyta > Magnoliopsida > Ranunculales > Papaveraceae > Papaver > Papaver nudicaule. The sequence continues at coordinate 22,312 of JAJJMA010300751.1, read as the reverse complement.
GTAGCACCACCAATTCCCATGGCGCCACACTTCGTGGCGCCACCAAGTCCTCCCCCGCATATATATATATACTAAAAAAAAACTAGGCCACTTAAAACCCTAGTTTACCTTGTTGCTCTGAGATGTAGCTCCACTTGACGACATGGTGAGCAAGGTCGCAAATACAGATACAGATAATAATAATAAAAAGGGGAGAGAGTGATCAGAAAGAAGAAGAAAACTGCTCTGAGAAACCTATCTGTATCCTTCCCTCTTTGCTGAAAGTTTAACCTAGGCATGAATATATATATATATATATACATGTATAATTATAGAATCCCAGTCCCGGTGGGACTCTCAAAAGAAGGGAGAGGGGAGAGGGCCGACGGCCCCCTTTGAAGAAAAAAAAAACAGTGCGGATTTCGAGGCAATATGGCCATAGCGCCATGGCCGCCTCTGCTCCCCATGCGCATGCACGTCCTTGTTTTTTTTAAAAAAAAAAACTTTCTCAAGCACGAAATCGATCTTGACTATTAGGGTTGTTCACACTGAGACCTAGTCTTTGAAACCCCTTTTAAAAAAAAACACACACACACACAACGATGATAAGAGAGAACAATAAAACCCTCGAAAGATAACATCACCATCTGAGTGCTTAGCATGAAACATTTCTGTTCCACACTAACCAGGGGACTTTCTGTAGATGGTGAAAAATGAGAGAGGGACAAGATTGTCAAAACACTCTCGAAACCATGTCTTATTAAAGGCAATCGCCTATTCAGGCTCATCTCTATAGCTCAGAGTGCAACCCATTCCATGAGCTGAATAAACTCTCTATGAGCTCTCTCTTATAACTCCGGTGGGGAGGGTAATATCATAGTGCAGTACTAATAACCTCACCAACATATTAAACCCATTGATCTGCTTCATGTCGACACCCATCTCGATATCAGAACCAGGTCGCTTAATGGTATACGGTGAAGAGTTAACAGAGATGTATCCTCATGGATTTCCTCTTAATACGACTCAACATACGAGTCTTGATGCAAACCTCAGGAATACTGAAGCTCCAGTCCGGTCCAGAGCTCTATGAGAGGCATACATCAGCCTAAACAGGCTTAAGCGGATCTAATCCCAAGTTCAGGATGGTCTAGCCTAACATGGATAAACACGCCATGACCTTAAGTGTGATGTAGCATAAGCACTCACACCACGACTAAGGCACAGGTTGCCCCAAAGTCGAGACTTGGCCAGATGCCAAAGCCATAACGCCACATAGCATGGCACCACAAACCATGAGACACCGTGGATCCACGAAAATCAGCCTTGGCCAAGAGGCCAAGGCCATGGCGCAAGGCGCCACGAACCTACTTAGCCTTGGCCAAAGGCCAAGACCGTGACGAGGAATATAGCCGCAAACAGGCTGGCCTTGGCCATAGGCCAATGGCGCCACAACAAGTAGGCCTTGGCCAAAGGCCAAGGCCGTAGCGCCATAATCCATGGCGCCTCAACAGGTTGGCCTTGGCCAAAGGCCAAGGCCGGTGCGCCATGAGCCATGGCGCCACCATAACATAACAACCGCAAAGCTCGTTCAAAATTGGCCTTGGCCAAGGACCAAGGCCGTAGCCTCCTGGGCTATGGCGCTAAACACTTATGGCCTTGGCCAATAGCCAAGGCCAGTCCTGTACTCGTGTCCCGGAGGCACTACGCTCATGTTGGTCACGACAATTAGTCATACAACTCTACTCTACTCAACTCAACTACGCAATATCCGCGTATCACTCACTCGAGACATCAAAATATCCCACGGGGGGATAACTTTAGGGGTATTGGTCTGGCGGTCTACGGCAGTTGAAAGAAACTGATGGAGATAGTGGACAGTTACGAGAAGATGGCGCGAGTGGGCATGATCTACACGACACAGGCAGTTGCAGAAACCAACTCATGTCCTCCACTCCCCCACTCTTCCACGACTTCCACCTTCTCTGTCGAGAGATCAGGGTGAGTTCAAAACTATAAATAGAGGCTTCCTCTATCTTCCAAGGCAGAACAGTTAGAACACAAAACAGAAACAACCAGAACATCAGATCCTCAAAGAAAACAAACCTGAGAATCGAAACACGTTTCTAGCCTTGGAGATTTCCAGTTGTTTTTACCTGGAAAAACAATGTACCGTCTCTGGGTACTTTCATAGTGCTCGGAGATCAAAGTCGAACAAGACAAGCCTAAACCAAGGATGGTCGTTCCCGTCTTGTTTCGGTCACAGAGAGGATAAAGGTTGGTCTAGGGAGGGAAACAGCGAAGAAACTTGAGATCAGGTTGAGGATGTGATTTGGGTGTAAGAGTTCAAGATCTCCGTCGTGAGGTCGACTGGAAATCTCTAAGGCTAGAAACGTGATTCGATTCTCAGGTGTGTTTTCTCTGAGGCTCTGGTTGTTTCTGTTTTTTTTTTGTTCTAGCTGTTCTGAACGTTCTGTCTTGGAAGATAGAGGAAGCCTCTATTTATAGTTCGAACTCACCCTGATCTCTCGACGGAGAAGGTGGAAGCCGTGGAAGAGTGGAGGACATGTGTTGGTTTCCGTAACTGCCTGAGTCGTGTAGAACATGCCCACTCGCGCCATCTTCTCGTAACTGTCCACTATCTCCATCAGTTTATTTCAACTGCCGTAGACCGCCAGACCAATACCCCTAAAGTTATCCCCCCGTGTGATATTTTGATGTCTCGAGTGAGTGATACGCGGATATTGCGCAGTTGAGTTGAGTAGAGTAGAGTTGTACGACTAATTGTCGTGACCAACATGAGTGTGGTGCCTCCGGGACACGAATATAGGAGTGGCCTTGGCTTTTGGCCAAGGCCATAAGTGTTTAGCGTTTTAACCCAGAAGGCTGAGGCCTTGGTCTTTGGCCAAGGCCAGTTTGGAACGCGCTTTGGCGCTAGTTATGGTGGCGCCACGGCCTTGGCCTTTGGCCAAGGCCAACTTGTTGTGGCGCCATGGATTATGGCGCCACGGTCTTGGGCTTTGGCCAAGGCCTACTTGTTGTGGCGCCACGGCCTTGGCCTATGGCCAAGGCCAGCCTGTTTGCGGCTGTATTCCTCGTTGCGGCCTTGCCCTTTTGGCCAAGGCTAAGTAGGTTTGTGGCGCCTTACGCCATGGCCTTGGCCTCTTGGCCAAGGCTGATTTTTTTGAATCCATGGTGGCTCATGGTTTGTGGTGCCATGCTATGTGGCGTTTATGGCTTTGGCATCTGGCCAAGGTCGACTTTGGGGCAACATGTGCCTTAGTCGCGGTGTGAGTGCTTATGCTACAACACACTTGAGGTCATGGCGTGTTTATCCATGTTATGCTAGACCATCTTGGGATTAGATCTGCTTAAGCATGTTTAGGCTGGTGTATGCTTCTCAGAGAGCTCTGGACCGGCCTGGAGCTTCAATATTCCCGAGGTTTGCACCAAGACTCGTATGTTGAGTCGTATTTAAGAGGAAATCCATGAGGATAAGTCTCTGTTGATTCTTCACCGTGTACCATCAAGCGACCTGGCTCTGAGCAAATCAATGGGTTTAATATGTTGGTGAGATCATTAGTACTGCTCTATGATATTACCCTCCCCACCGGAGTTATAAGAGAGAGCTCATAGAGAGTTTATTCGGCTCATGGAATGGGTTGCGCTCTGAGCTATAGAGATGAGCCTGAATAGGCGATTGCCTTTAATAATACATGGTTTCGAGAGTGTTATGACAATCTTGTCCCTCTCTCATTTTTCACCATCTACAGAAAGTCCCCTGGTTAGTGTGGAACAGAAATGTTTTATGCTAAGCACTCATATGGTGATGTTATCTTTCGAGGGTTTTAGTGTTCTCTCTTATCATCGTTGTGTGTTGTTGTTGTTTTTTTTTTTTTTTTTTAAAAAAAGAGGTTTCCAAGACTATATCTCAGTGTGGACAACCCTAATAGTCAAGAGCAATTTTACGCTTGAGAAAGTTTTTTTTTTAACAAAAGAACAAAGACGCGCATGCGCATGGGGGGCAGAGGCGGCCATGGCGCTATGGCCATGGCGCCACGAGATGTGGCGCGGACGCGGCCATGGCGCTATGGCCATATTGCCTCGAAATTCGCGCTGCATTTTTTTAAAGGGGGCGGTCGGCCCTCTCCCTTCTTTTGAGAGTCCCACTGGGACTGGGATTCCATAATTATACATGTATATATATATATATATTTTTTTTTATATTTAATTATCTTCCCCCCCCCCCCCCTTTTATTATTATCTGTATCTGCGATCTTGCTCAGCATGTCGTCAAGTGGAGCTACATCACAGAGCAACAAGGTAAACTAGGGTTTTAAGTGACCTAGTTTTTTTTTTCTTTAAAAATATATATATATATATACATACATATATCTGTTCGCATATATACATATATATATATTGGGTGACTTCGTTATTGATCGAAGTCAAGTTGGCGGTGCCATGGATATGGCGCCGCATACATGCATGAAACTTTTGCCGTATATGTATTCCAATAAGCATTTACGCCTAGGCATTTATGTTTTTTAGAAAATACGAGTAACGATGACTTACTCGAGTTTCGTTTGCATGCTGTAGAGGAAGCGAAGCAGTGGTGTCGTTCCCGAGCTCCTTGTTACTGCGGCGCCCAGTTCTGAGGACAAGTTCTTCGACGCGTACAAGCATATTGGCATGAGGACTACTCCGCTTACTAGTCGGGACAATCTAGGGGCTCGTTTTGCTCCAAGGTATAACGGCAAGACCAAGTCTCCGTCTCCAGTCTTCGTGCCTGGCGAGATCATCAGGTTCTCCTTGGAACGAGGCGAATATGAAGCTTCCTCTGTCGATTTTCGTGGTCCGAGAGCTCCTTTGGATCAGTGGATCCCTTGGTTGGAATCCATGTTGAATGACGAGAAGGTGTATGGTATCTTAGAAGACGTCGGGATTGCACATGCAGTGAAAGCGTCTGGGAAGTTGAGAGTGCATGTAGATGCCGATGGTGTTGTCGCATTCGCCTCTTGTTGGTGTGAGTCTACGAACACCGCCGTTACAGGCTTTGGAAAGATTACCATTTCTTTGGAGGCGGTATCGTCCCTGTATCATCTTCCGGTACTCGGGAACCTCCCGCGGGACCAACCGGGGGTCCCTTGCGACACCTTGGTTGATGAAATAAAGGCGAAGATTAGTCAACTTTATTTACCCAATGCTTCCGCTGACGAGAATTACACGAGGTGGATTCGTCACTGGTATTCATCTGGAGGCAGGGCTGACACTCTCAGCAATACCAAGATTATAGCTGCATTCCTCACGCTCTGGTTGTCGCGGGACATATTCGAGGACGATCCTATCGGGACATTGAAGCCTCTCGTTGTTTCCTACGCGGTTTGGCTGGCGCGAGGAATGCCCTTACCAATTGGTAGTTTGTTCCTTGGGTCCCAGTATGCGCATCTAAGTGCTTGGCTGGGAATATGTCTGGTTCTTCCACGTGTCGCGTTTCATCGTTCGTCAACCTCCCTTTTCTCCAGGCTTTCTTGTGGGAACACTATGTGCATTATGCTCCGCAAGGGGGTCTTCCTTTGGATTCATCGGAGTACGCCAGAATTATGTGGTGGAGCGACAAGCATCCCAAGGGCTCGGCAAGGTTGATAGATTTTCTGGATAGGGATGAGTGTGTCTGCTTCCGCCCGTGGTGTAACGTCTATGATGATAGAGTCTTTCAATTTGACATCGCGACTGAGGATGACGAAGTCGTTTTACGCTCCGGATCCCCAGGTGTCAATAGCTTTGATCACTACGGGCAGCAGGTGTTCATGTGTAGTAGCGTTTCCGGCTTCGTCTTCGGCTTCTATCAGGGAAGACTAGTACTGGTGAGGCAGACGTATAACATTGATAGAGCGGCGCGATTCATGGGATTCGATCAGGACGTGCCCTTTTACCGTTCCCTCTCTCCATCCGGGGACGACCTGCGTGCGTACTTAGATCCTTCCCAGGATCCGGGGAGGAAGGTTGTCTTCTTGGTGGTCGGTAGGCTAGCGAAGGTCACTCCCGAATACAACCGGTTCTGGGATTACACTTTGACGGTTCTGGGCAACTTTGTGAAGAATGTGAATACAAGCGATAGGCCTACTTTCACTCTAACACCTCAGGTAGTCTCCCTTCTGAATGTTCATGTATATGCTTTGCTCGTCCTGCTTAGATTAACGAGATTCCTTTTCCTGGTGGCAGATGGCGCCTCCTCCGTTGATCCAACCTAAGAAGAAGATTAAATGCAACAGGATGGAATTACATGAGGGTTGCTTCATTACACCTTCCCTTGTGATGAGTTCGTGTCCCTTCCCATCTCGAGTAAGTAGCTCCCACCTCGGAGAAATCCCTTGCGATATATATATATCTACCTTCCCTTGGTTGATCTTCCTCTGTTGATTCTGTAGGGTTCAGTACCGGAAGAGTGTGATGGCCTCACGGAGTTCCCGATTGTTGATGCGGAGGTGAGGAAGGGGGTAGATGAGCCGATTGGTCCGAGTCTTGAGGTGAGGAAGGAGGTAGAAGAGCCAATTGGTGTGAGCCTTCAGACTTCTTCTCCTCTCTTTATCGAGGCTGATGATCGTGTACTCACCCAGGTAAAACCTGTTGGAGCTTGCCGGTCTTTTCTCTTTCAGGTCCACTTTCGCATAACCAGTATTGACTAACCATAATCCCGTCTCTACAGGAGCAGGGGGCGAGGGTCGTGTTGATGTTGTTTCGGAGAACGTGGAAGCATTAGAGAGTGGGGACGACTTGAAAGACGACACGAACACCTCCGAAGCTCTTGATGAAGTCGTTTTGAATGGTCCAGGAACGATCATTCTTCGGGGACGGACATCAGAGGATGACGTGAATACCAGTCCTCCCAAGGTTACCGGCGAAGTCGCTTCGTGCAATGTGGAGGTAACCATTCCTTCGGCCAAGCAGGCAACTGATGGTGGTACGGATATAGGGCCTTCATATCCTGGTGCTGGGGTTGCTTTTCCTTCGTCTGTTAGTCGAGTTCGACCTGGGTATGTCTTGGTGGGCAATTTCCTAGTAGCGAGTAAGTACCAGGCGTTATATACTCACATTTGGAGGAAGTTCGGCCACATTGCTCACTAGAGGGAGCAGAGGTTGCTCTCTGAGTCGATAGTCGGCGTTCTGTTGTCGAGGGTGTCCGAGATGGTGGCTCAATCCATTGACTCCGCAGATCCGCTTGATGTCCAAGATTGGGAAGATTCCATAGTTGCGGCTGAATCTAAGGGTTTCAATGTGGCTTGGCTGCGGGATAGGTTCGAAAGGGCCAAGGCTCAAGGGTCTCTGGAGATCCTCCAAGAGAAAGAGAAGAAGGTAGCAGAGTTGAAAGCTGAGTTGCAGAGGGAGGAAGAGGAGCTGGAACGGCTAAGGCTATCTTGCAAATGTGGACCTAGCAGGGTCTTGAGTGATATTCTCGTCTAGGTGTTTTTTTTTTTAGTGTAAGGTTCCTTCTTTTAGTTTTTCAAACGTTGAAAGGGCTGTAGGTATTTTTTATTGATTGGATTGGATTTATGATTTCTAATGGATATTGAAATAAAATACTTTTCTTAATTGATTCTGCTAAAATGGAAATCATATCTGCTAAAACGGAAATCCTATCTACTGCACGCTATGACGCGCTGCTTTGGAGGAATGCAAATACAATAAACAGGAGGCTTGGTGTCGTCCTCCTTTAGGTTCTTGATGAAGCCCTGTTAAACCGAATTCGATCTCATAGCCAATATGGCGTGGAGTGAATCATGGTTAGGCAAAAGCTCATTTGCCTTCTTACGAAGCCTTTCCGCATATGCAGCTGCGTTCTCCCCCGCCTTTTGTTTGAGGTTGGATAATTCTACGTATTCCTTGAAGTCCCGGATAGTTTCCAAGACCTTGGGTGGTATATCGTAGGGTATGAGCTCGCCTTCTCTTCGGATCTTGTCGTTGCGCAGCTTATCACATACAACTCCAGATTCCTGAAGGGCTTTGACGAAGATCCTAATAGCTGTGCCGATGTCTACTGCGGGTTTCCCAGGGTTTTTCTCTCGAGTAGCTTCCCTCGTGGTGAGTCCCCAGTGACTCGGTGAATGTGGGTTATCAGAAACGAGAGAGGTTGACGAAATACCTTCTTGGTTGAGGGGGCTCTCATTGGTCCCCGTAGACTCTGCGGGTACGGTTACCATTTCGCTGCTCTTCTGTACAAACCGCTTCATGAATTCCAGGGGGAGCGTCTCCTGGTTGTTGTAGATCCATGGGCGTCCCAGCACCATGTTGCTTTCGACTATTCCCTTAACAATGTGGAACTCCGCTATGGTTGGAATCGTGGCGATTTCGACGGGAAGGTCGATCCATCCGTAAGTCCGTACTTCGGCCCCGTCAGGACCTTTGATGATGGCCGGGGCACGGATTGCTTTGCTTCGCGAGATGTTGGCGGCTCTGAGAGTCTTGACTGAGATGATGTTCACTGGGGATCCTGGGTCGATGAGCATCTTTGAGAATTCAGCATCAGACACGCGGGTGGTTGTGAGGAGTCCCCAGCCTTGTACCCCTACTTGTGGCTCCTGTTTGGGCATCGTCGGGTTATTGACTTCCTTGAAAGGTAGGCGTTTCCCTGCTACCACCACGTTGAGCGCTGTGAACATGTCTTTCCGTTGTGGCTTCGAGAGACAGAGAGTTTCACATAGCTGGTACATTATCTCCTTCACTCTCTCATTCGCTGGTTGCTCCGGGAACATGAATTCTCGAACAGGTAGAGGATTTTGATATACTCCTTCGTTCCCTAGGTGTAATTCTCTGGACTCCACCTTGGCTTGGAAAATCCGCTTGAGGGTGAAGCAGTCCCTGGTAGAGTGAGTAGTAACTTGGTGATAGCGACAATACCTTGGGCTTGCTACCTCTTCAGCCGTAGGAGGGCGTTGAGGTGAAGGGAGTGCGATTACCCCGTCCTGGATCCAAGTGTCTAGTAGCTCTAGTACCTCCTCCATGGGGAACGGGTAGTCTGACACCTCTGACCTGGCTTTCTGCCTCCGCATCTCCGGTTGTTGTGGTCCTCCTTGGTTCACGTCCTTGTTTGGGGTCCCTGGAGTTGAATTAGCGCGTTTTGGATGTGTTACCTCTGTGGCAGGGCCTTTTCTTTTCCCTCCTTCACTGACAGCGCCCATGGATGGTAGGTTGTTGTTATACTGTTTGTTAATCAGCCTTTTGTCGCCACGAGTGGCACGAGTCACTTCGTTCCTGAGGGGTGTAGTTATTTCCAAAAGAGCGGGTGCAGTGGTGGCAGACCTCTTCGCGGCTTCATGGAGCTCAGAGAAGGTCTGGAAGCGTAGGTTCTCCAAGAGGGCCTGGTATACAGGAATCATCTCGTTGATGCAAAGTTCCACTAACTGTTGTTTCGTGACGTTCGTATCGTGGCAATCAATGGCTTGAATTCTGAATCTCTTGACGTAGTCGTTCGGGTGTTCGCTAGGCCTCTGGAACATTCTGCCGAGATCGGATAGCGTTATCTGCTCAGACACGAAGAAGTACTTGCGGTAGAATGCGCTCACCATCTCGCCCCAGGTCCCAATGATGTTCGGAGTAAGATTGTTGTACCAGGTGTAAGCCCTTCCAGTGAGAGACTTCGAGAATTCTTTGAGCCTCAAGACATGGTTGTACTCGTGTTCCCCTAGGGACTCCAGAAATCGCGAGATGTGTTCACGTGCATTCCCAGTCCCGTCATACAAGGAGAACATGGGTGACATGTATCATTTGGGGAGGGCAATCCTATGGACCTCGTGCGGGTACGGTGGCTGGTGCTGGTGGATGGGTGACGTCACATCTTTTTCTCGGTTTCGTAGCATCTTTTCCAAGTCGTCGGCCGTGACATAGCGGGACGGTTGTCCTCCTCTTTGTCGGGATTCTTCTGGGAGAGAAGGCGCTTCGTCATCTCAAATGTGGATAACCGTCGAGCGAGCACCTGTGGTAGCAGCTTCAGGGGTCTCCTTGACTGGTGAACTTGACAGCTTCGAGGTTAGAGTCTTGAGACAATCCAGGATACCTAGCTGAGTGTCGAACATCTTGCCTTGACTTTCTGCAAGGGCGTCTTGTTGCCTGGCTAACTCTTCCATGGTTAATGCTCCTGATACTCCTTTTCCTTTTTCGGCGGTAGTGTTAACCTTAGTTGTGGAAGGAGGGTTCTTGCTAGCGGTGTGGTGTGGAGCATTAGAAGTAACTGGGGTGATGGGGATAGCTGAGATGATAGGTGTTGAAGAGGGATTACCTGGGGTAACAGGTGCGTTGGGCGTATTGCTGGATGCAGGTGGGTTGGTAGGTGCTACGTTGGAGGCTACAACACCGTCAGTTGAAGAGTTGGGGTTTTTGGTATCTGATCCCGACCTAAGTTCAACCATCTTTGAGTAAGTTTCTCTGGAACCGAGAGAATGATCTCCCACGGTGGTCACCAACTGTTTTTACCTGAAAAAACAATGTACCGTCTCTGGGTACTTTCGTAGTGCTCGGAGATCAAAGTCGAACAAGACAAGCCTAAACCAAGGATGGCCGTTCCCGTCTTGCTTTGGTCACATAGAGGATAGAGGTTGGTCTAGGGAGGAAAACAGCGAAGAAACTTGAGATCAGGTTGAGGATGTGATTTGGGTGTAAGAGTTCAAGATCTCCGTCGTGAGGTCGACTGGAAATCTCTAAGGCTAGAAACGTGATTCTCAGGTGTGTTTTCTCTGAGGCTCTGGTTGTTTCTGTTTTTTTTTTGTGTTCTAGCTGTTCTGAACGTCCTGCCTTGGAAGATAGAGGAAGCCTCTATTTATAGTTCGAACTCACCATGATCTCTCGACAAAGAAGGTGGAAATCGTGGAAGAGTGGAGGAGTTGAGGACATGTGTTGGTTTCCGTAACTGCCTGAGTCGTGTAGAACATGCCCACTCGCGCCATCTTCTCGTAACTGTCCACTATCTCCATCAGTTTCTTTCAACTGTCGTAGACCGCCAGACCAATACCCCTAAAGTTATCCCCCCGTGTGATGTTTTGATGTCTTGAGTGAGTGATACGCGGATATTGCGCAGTTGAGTTGAGTAGAGTAGAGTTGTACGACTAATTGTCGTGACCAACATGAGTGTGGTGCCTCTGGGACACGAATATAGGAGTGGCCTTGGATGTTGGCCAAGGCCATAAGTGTTTAGCGTTTTAACCCAGAAGGCTGCGGCCTTGGTCTTTGGCCAAGGCCAGTTTGGAACGCGCTCTGGCGCTAGTTATGGTGGCGCCATGGCTCATGGCGCCACGGCCTTGGCCTTTGGCCAAGGCCAGCTTGTTGTGGCGCCATGGATTATGGCGCCACGGTCTTGGCCTTTGGCCAAGGCCTACTTGCCGTGGCGCCATACTCCATGACGCCACGGCCTTGGCCTATGGCCAAGGCCAGCCTGTTTGCGGCTGTATTCCTCGTTGCGGCCTTGCCCTTTTGGCCAAGGCTAAGTAGGTTTGTGGCGCCTTACGCCATGGCCTTGGCCTCTTGGCCAAGGCTGATTTTTGTGAATCCATGGTGGCTCATGGTTTGTGGTGCCATGCTATGTGGCGTTTATGGCTTTGGCATCTGGCCAAGGTCGACTTTGGGGCAACCTGTGCCTTAGTCGCGGTGTGAGTGCTTATGCTACAACACACTTGAGGTCATGGCGTGTTTATCCATGTTATGCTAGACCATCTTGGGATTAGATCTGCTTAAGCCTGTTTAGGCTGGTGTATGCTTCCCAGAGAGCTCTGGACCGGCCTGGAGCTTCAATATTCCCGAGGTTTGCACCAAGACTCGTATGTTGAGTCGTATCTAAGAGGAAATCCATGAGGATACGTCTCTGTTGATTCTTCACCGTGTACCATCAAGCGACCTGGCTCTGAGCAGATCAATGGGTTTAATATGTTGGTGAGATCATTAGTATTGCTCTATGATATTACCCTCCCCACCGGAGTTATAAGAGAGAGCTCATAGAGAGTTTATTCGGCTCATGGAATGGGTTGCACTCTGAGCTATAGAGATGAGCCTGAATAGGCGATTGCCTTTAATAGGACATGATTTCGAGAGTGTTTTGACAATCTTATCCCTCTCTCATTTTTCACCATCTACACCAGTCGACTTCACAACGGAGATCTTGAACTCTTAAACCCAAAACACATCCTCAAACTGATCTCAAGTTTCTTCGCTGTTTCCCTCCCTAGACCAACCTCTATCCTCTCTGTGACCGAAGCAAGACGGGAACAGCCCTTTTCTTGGTTTAGGCTTGTCTTGTTCGACTTTGATCTCCGAGCACTACGAAAGTACCCAGAGACGGTACATTGTTTTTGCAGGTAAAAACATCCAGCTTCTTCGATGTCCTTGATGCGCTGGTTCTTATCCTTTGGTTACTCATCACCGCTTGGGTATCCACTTGGTGATCGATACGTCTCCCTATCCTTCTGTCGCGGTATAGGATTGAGAGGTAACAGCTTCAACACGCATCCTTCATGCTCAGGCCTACCTAGACTAGGCGCATCATGACCCTCAGTTTCCATCACTCTTCGTGATGGGGTAAAGCGCGTGGAAGATGGATTTAGTACTTCGTCTTCCTTTTTATATCGTGCCCCGGGTCCTAGGTAAGTGACACGTGGTCGTCGATATTTTGGTATTAACATGGTGCTTGTTATAAGAACTTGTTTTGTAGGAGGTGTTATCCATGACAGTTATATGCATACATTGTTGTATCAAATTATGGAAATCCAAGTCATTTTCGTTAATTTTTTTTTCTGTTTATTATAAAAGAATCTGTTGGGTCATCTACATTCAATCTGCGCATCCGCACACCCATTGGATGCCAATCCGTTGGATGATGGATCGGATGCGGATGTAGAATTCAAAATCCGTCATTTATTGGACGCCGATTGGATGAGGCTAAAATCGGCCCAATCCGGTCCGTGTTCACCCCTAACTGCAGTGTTTCCCATGGGACTGCAGTAATGAGACAAAATAGGGTTACTCAGAAATAATCACAAAACCACATATCCAAATTTTACTAATTTTCCCTTTACCTTGGTTTGGTGTTTACGATTATTGTTAGTAATTAATTAAGATTAGTTAATTTTATATTAGTGAAAACAATATATTTTAGAGTAAATAAAAAAAATTATTAGAATCATTTTGAGTCGGGGAGAGAAAGAAGAATGAGAAAAAAAGTTGGAAAATACGTCTCAATTTTAGTTATGTCTGGAGCATCCTAGGTGTGAGTTTTAGTTACATCCGAACTACCTAGGTGTGAGTTTCATAGGTTACGACTTGGTTTGGAAGGTTACGCCCAGATTTTCTATGTGTAATTTTTAGGGTTTGTTACGCCAAGGTAGTCCAAACGTAACTAAAACTTGGGCCTAGTTAGACCAGCTGTAACTATAACTGAGACGTATTTTTTTAAAGTTGTTAGATTACGTCTGGTTCGCATATGAATCTCCAGCGTAAATTTTCTGTAACCGAATAAAAACTGCCTGAAATCGATGATTCTAACCTAAACAAGTCATGAAAATCAAATTTAAAGCATGGGTTTTGTGATTCATGAGGTTGGAGACGCTGATTGGTCAACGTTCTTTGAATTTTTCGTATCGCCAATTAATCGACACGATGAAGAAAAAAAAACCTAAGAGATGGAGAGGGAGAAGGGGAGGATTTAGAATTAGATTTTGGATTTTTCGTTTTTATGTTTAGGGTTATTAAGTTAGGGTAATAGTTAGGATTTAAGGAGTATTATCGTCTCATCCTTTATTTGTAGGGTTAACTTAGACAATTCATACACATATGTGTTTAAGGTTATTAAGTTAGGGTAATAGGCATGAGATAGTTTTAGTGTTTTTTTTAGTCCCATGGGAAACACTGCAGTCCCTAAACCAGTCTTTAATTCGCTGGTCACAAATATCGCATCACGAGGTCATCCTAATGAGACAAAATAGGGTTATTTTACATCATTTGTAGCCACCTCTTAATAATTTTACTTTTTTTAATGGTAAAATTGCCCTTAAATAATTAGAGTTAATTTTGTTGATTAGTATTAATGATAATAATGAGTAAAGTTACAACTAAATCAAAAACCAATAAGAGGGTTTCGGAAAAAGAATAATTAAATTTCTTTTTTAGTTTTTGATTTTTTTTTCTTGAAAATGAAGAATAATTCGGCTCATAAAATTACAACCGACTAGGATAGACTAGGTGTTAAGATGAAGACCAATTGAAGATCGAAAACCAGAGCTTACACACTTGATATTTATCGTCCTCTCGTCAAAAGGTTAGAAAGGATTTCCTTGATTTTGTATCTACCAATTATATCAATTTAATAGTCGGTGATATTGTATATATTGATCCTCGAAAGAAGAAATGAAAGAATAGTTCTTTGAGTCCTAGCAAAATAGTTAATCCATGGTTTTTAAATGATTTGGTTATTAGGTAACCTAAATGCCAAAATAATTAGTCTTTGATCCTTCGAGATCACTATAAGCAATATCATAGATAGAATGGTAAATACGAAACCAAAAGAAAACCTTTTTAACTTTTCGATGGGGACGATGTATCAAGTGTGTAAGCTCCGGTCTTCATCTTCAATGGTCTGCGTCTCGAATACCTAAGGTATCCTAGTCTGAAATGATATTATAGACTTAATCAAGGATTGTGTTTTCGTCAACTAAATTTTACAATTGACTTGAGATAGCAACGCCAGTGAGTTCAACCTAGTTGTGCTCTAACAATCTCCCCCTTTGTCAATTTTAGTGACAAAACTAATCTTACATATGAATTCGAAAAGTGAAATCTTTTAGCCCTAACCATAATGTAGTCTTGTCTCTTTATAATCTTCAACGCCTTCAGATATGACCGTGTGTTCCTGCAAGTGATGATTATAGTAGCAGATAACAACTCAGAGTTCACCACATATCTGGTTCTAGAAGGACATAGTCCAACAAGAGTTGTTATGCAATTGAGTAGTATACAAAACTTGTAAGCATATTGATGCTTAAAGATACTACACAATATGATATGTTCTCCCCCTTAATCAATACACTAACTTTCACTTTAGACATGACAATATGTCTTAGTAGTTAAATGAAGATTTCCCCCCTGAAACTACTAAGATTTATCCCCCTTTTTTGTCATAGAAATTAGACAAAATAAAAATAAAATAGGTATCCTCGCAAAATAGCGTAAACTAATGTATACAAAGGTAAACATACCTGATTCAAGAGATTAAAGGTACACTTCTCTCGCAAATTCCACAGTCGCACATCCCAAAAAGATATTATCATGAAGCACGAGTTCAATTAAGAACTCTCCCCCATTTTGTGTCATTCCCATTAGGAACAACGGGACAACCTTCCCAGGTAAGTTTTTTTTTTAATAGAAACTTGGGTTCTAGTACAATTTTACAAGTAAAATTGTTTTTTATGTTTTTCTTCCCTAGCCAATTATGAACGTAGGAATTCAAGGCTTTCCTGTCCATATTCTCTTAGTCAATCCAGACTTAGAGTTGCGAAAAAAAATCGACTTTAGAGAAAACATAGGGTTCCCCTTCTTAGCACGTTACGGCTAAGAATTAAAAGGACAACGTTTTATCCAGCGGAGTCCAAAATTATAGCTTACGAGGGACCTCCTTATCAAAACCGTCTCCCCTTAGCCATAAGAGTCAGAAGCATGGATTTTGATAATTCTACATGAACAGCTTTACCCGAAAGGGTGTGATGGCTAAAAAAAGCAAGTTCACGTCGGTTTGCAATACATTCACAAGGATAATCAATAAATATTAGGTATTGCAGTCATCAATCAAGCTTTTAGATAAATAAACTCTATTAATTGATGAAAAAAAACATGGAAGTAGCAAAAGCATGCAATGCTTAAATCAAAAAGGATAACTACTTCTAGCATAGTGATAACCCAGAACCCAAAAGAAAAGACTAAAGATTTTTAACAAAAGGAGTTAACTGTGCTAAACAAAAAGATAAGGTATCCGAACATTATTTATCGGAATCATTATCATCTTCTTCTGGATTTTCGTCCGATTCACTCGAACTTTCAAAATCATTTGCTTTCTTGAACACGTAGTGAACAACATTAGCTTCATCATCATAAGGAATGTTATTAAACAAATTATTCAACTCATCTTTTACTGCACCAATTTCTCCATGTAATTCATGAATTTCAGTTCTCAGTGATTCAATATTGTTCACAATATCAACAAGTTGAATCTTAAAAGCTCCAAAATCTTGTAGAAGGTCGTGAACGACTTCTGCAGAGATCATAGTTTCACCTTCTACATCTTGATTAGCATAAAAAAAATAGCAATTAGTTATTGCATATAGTTCTTGAGAATCAAGGGTTTCAACAACATCATTATCAACAATAGTTCTCTTCTTCTTCCTTTCACAACCAACACCTTCACAATTGTTAACCTTGTTTGCTTCTTCCATATTAGCTCATGTGACACTACGAGTGATACATTTCATAGTTATAGTAAAAGTACTTGAACGTGGAATCCTAATTCTAGTGGGTGTGGTATTTATAATATCTCAGAGTTGAGATAAGGGAAGTTGATATAGTTAAAAACTAATCAAAGAAGACGGTTCTAAAACGTGGGTTCCGTTCATGAAGTTCTAGAAAGTTCCTTACGTTTATGAACTGGTTGTTCAAAATAGGTGCGTACCCATATTGAAAGAATTAATGTATACCCAAAATATTTGACGACAACCACTTATGTAATTCTTTTTAGCCAAGGAAGATTTCTAAGTTTAAATATCAACATCGTGATTAATGTTCATGGACTTCTTGACTTACACACAGATATCCTCATGGATCTTGGTCTCGAGTCTTGCCTTGGGAGCCTGAGGCAGGGAGGATTCTAGAGGCAACATGTAAAGCGTTGATACTCACATCAAGTCATTACATTTTGGACTTTCTGAGGATGTGATAGCACCTTTATAGTTAAGTTATAAGCTCACTGCGATTCTGGAGGCATAAAGATATGTGCTCATAAGAAAATTTTGTTCGTGACAACCACTTTGGGATTTATAGTCTACTATCAAAAGATCACATAATCTACTGAAGGAGGATTCAACTCATTGGAGTATATGCTCAACTCAACAACTTATGAGGATGAATAATTGTCTTATGATTGGATATTCAAAAAAATTCTACAAGGATTATCACCTTAATACTAGATCCCACTTTTATTTATCAACAAGCACAATAACATTATAGTGAGATAGAAAAATATAATCCTTGAAGTGTATTGTCCTTTCTAAATTTGAACAATTCAATATTCTTGTCTTGACAGCACAAAGAGAAGAATTGACACAAATAACAAAAAATGTTAAGTAAGGTATTTCTACTTACTGGTGCAAATGCTGAACTCCTTTTTTCATTTCATGTTCCTTTTTGTATAGAGATACTAAAAAAAATGCCATCGTCAAGAGTAATAGTCTGATGTTTACATGAGACTCTTCATTCATAATTTCCGAGGAGAATTGATGATTTGACACGAGTTTTTCAAGTTTGTCTTGGGAGTGTCAGAATTAGTCTTTGTCTTTTCTGAGAGATTTTCCTTTTGAGGGGACCCAATAGACTGTATATAGTTAAGTTTATTTTTCTTAAGGGTTGGATTTCACAACCTGTATTCATGGCTGTATTTTCGCTGCTTTTTCTGACAATCCCGGAAGCAGCAGAAATAGCCTTTTTATCCTTTCTATGGGATCTGCACCTTTTTTCAATATGACCAAAAGTGTCGCAATAAGAGCAATGTTTAAAACAGTTTTTAACACAACTTTTAGATCCTGAGATGAAGTTGTTTACCATAAAAAGTTTTTCTGAGGTAGTTTGTACATGTGAAATTACGTACACACGAACTTGATCAAACACAGACAGTTACGTCTTTTAGGTGTTTGCCCGCTCTGATACCAACTGAAAAGGAGGGGATACCAAGGTACACCACCAACTTTTGAATTCGTGAACCTATTTGATTAGATTACTTGAACGATCTCACAAATCAATATTCAAGCAACAACCCGAGTACAATTCTTTGTTCAAGAATTGAATCCTGAAAAGAACAAGTCCTTGTAGATCTCAATAGAGATGGATTCACTCAAGGGTTTAGATTCAACAAACTTGCAATACTTTAATTATATAAATCAAATAATATATAATGCGTAAGGTAAAAGTAATGAAGACACCAGAAGTTTTGTTAACGAGGAAACCACAACCAGCAGAAAACCCCCGGGACCTAGTCCATATTTGAACATACACAACATTAAGCGAATACAGACACTAGCCTACTATCAGACTTCAGACTGGAATGTATCGAGACTGAATTAACCCTCCAAGCAACTCAGTTACCGTTGTGCCCCTACGTCTCTTGACTCCCGCAGAAGCATACGCATTTGATTCCCCTAGCTGACGTCCTTTACAGGCCTAGGAGTTTCTCCACAGTTCATCGTGAAGACTAGTGCTACCCTACCTCCAACAGGACGCCTGGTTGTACTCGATATGTCTTTCAACATCGACTACGATAGGTAATTTCCTTTAGACTTAAAGCCAAGGTTAATGGAAATCGATTTACTGATTAGGGCTTATTGATCTAGCCTAAACAGTTTTACCTCGTAACCCGTGACAAACTCGATATTAAACCTAGTTCGTGAATTGCGTTATGGAGCTTATAGGACTTGAAACACCGAGTGCAGCCTTATGAAGCTTCTATCAAATCCTTGGTCTTTATTGATTGAATTGACCACAACAAAACAATCGACCTAGGATACAGGATCGGGAATATTACTTCCGACCTGTGCTTCACGATGCTCAAGTGAAGTCTTTGAAATAGTCGTAGTGCAAGAAAATGACTTCGAGATGATGACCAACCCTTATGCAAGGATACACAGATGTGTAGAGGATTGGTTTGTATCTTGTAGGAGGTCATGTATTTATATTGATCGTCAAGGGAGGCTTTGCTTTAAATTTAAGCAACCTTGAGTATGGCTCAAGCAAGTTTCCGAACTTAGGAAAGTCCATAGGCTTGCTTTAAGGTCCAACTCAATCTTCTTATAACCCGTTAGTGAAAACCTAAGGGCCGTGAGAAGACTCGCCTTGATCAAATCCAAGGATGGAAATGGCTTAGCAAGTAAACCATGCTATAGGGTCCATGTAAGTATGCATAAACGTAAAAGACTATTGTGGACAAGAGCTCCATGGGCCTTTTGTGAGAACGAGTTCGGAAATCCCATTCTCACTAAGCAAAAACCTCAAAAGAAGTTTTTATCCATGGCTTTTATGAACGCGTTCATGTAGCAGTCCCGAGTTCAAGAATTTCTGAACTCTTATATGAACGCATTCATGAAAAAACTGTTGAGTTCATGAATATCCCTTCCATCATATGAACGCGTACGTTTTTCAGGTGTAATTCAAGAACTAGCTCTATTCCCATATTCCTCTTATGCACTTGGTTAATTATTAGGTAACTTAAATGCCAAGAGAATTAGTCTTTGATCCTTCGAGATCACTATAAACAATACCATAGACTATTTTATTGATAGAATGGTAAATACAAAACCAAAGGAAAACCTTTCTAACCTTTCGATGAGGACGATGTATATATCAAGTGTATAAGCTCCGGTCTTCATCTTCAATGGTATTCATCTCGAATACCTAAGATATCCCTAGTCTGAAATGATATTGTAGACTTAATCAAGGATTTTGTTTTCTTCAACTAAACTGGACAACTGACTTGAGATAGCAACGCCAGTGGGTTTAACCGAGCTATGCTCTAACGTTACCTTTTGTCGATGAAGAATATATGATGTCTTCGTGGAATCTCTGTCTCCGTTTTCAAGATAAAATAAGTAGAATATAAGAAATTACATATAATGGGTAGTTGAGACCTTTATTGATTTTGCCTACTAGAGTTTAGATTTCCGAATTGGGATATAGATAAGTAGTTGAGACCTTAAAGACGAAGACATCATATATTCTTCATCGACAAAAGGTTAGTAGGAGTTGTGACATTATATGGAATTTTTTCTATTCTACTTATTTTATCTTTCTGAATAGTCGGCTACTTTAGTAGTAACTATAATAATTGAGATATTGTTATCGTAACATAACCATGAGTTATGTTGGTATACTTTCTCGTTGTACTAAGTTTACAAGATACATGAGATAGATTCAATACACTTTCCATTACAATGGTTTGCTTGCAAATCACATGTAAGAGAATTGTGATTATAGCTCCAAACGTATCCACGTCTAAGTACGGAAATTTTCCCAGCCCAAGTACTTTGAGCGGATCCCGTTAAAACCCTAATTTGACATCAGGCAGTTCGCGAACCGCTTCGCGTACAAGTGCTCTGTATTTTCTTCCTAAGTTCCAAAATTTAAAATTGTACAAATACATGTCGTGTACAGTGCCTCTGACTTTTAGGCCTGAATTCCAAGTTCAAGAGGTTCGCGAACCTCTTGATGGCAATTTTCGGGATGGCTACGCGGGTTTAACATATAACTCCTTATCTCTTAGATAGACTTGTTCCTTATCACGAAAATATATTATGTGGTCTATCTAACGAATCTCAATAAGTCAATAAAGTAATGACAAGTGTAATTCCGCAGATTTTTTGCTAGAACAAATGTTCATGTGTCTCTAGCTCCTTGTTGCATAGTACACAACGATCTAACGGAAGCTGCATACCTCTATGCTTCAGTACACTACGAGTAAGCAAAGCGTGACGCACTAAGTCCAAACGACAAATGAAACTTTTGGTGATACATGTTTCCCACCCGGTAATCTCCAGTAACTGCAATCCGGCGTCGATCCCCACGTTGTTTCAAAAACAACTTCTTTGATGTGAACTCTCCCACCAGGTCATCCCTTTCGTCTGGAATCAGCTGCACCCGCTATAAGTATGATAGACTCGGTCGGATTGAGTCTAATTCAGTTGCACACCTTTACTATAGACCTGCATCACCGAATTAAGCTGCTGCGTACTCTTCTTGTAGAGTCTCGGATATTTGGCAGCTAATGAGCGTTTCGACAACCATAAGTCATGCAAAAATCTGATGCACCTTTCATTCTTCACCTCAAAATGCATACAATTAAAGGCACCACTTCTAATATTGTCGATAGCATGCCATGAGCTATGTATTATTACGTTAGTAGGCTTCATGTGAACCAAAAAAATCAGCAATTGAGTTTGTTTTCTCACAAATAATATGCCTCCACGGTGCTCTCCTCTCTTTCGCATATTCCCAATGTCATTTTGCAAGTAAGCTTGTGTTTACGCGGCGTAGATTTCTATTCCCCAAACCCCCTCCTGCTTTGAATGATATGATTTCTTCCATCCCACCCAACTCATTTCTTCTTTCCGTCGTCCTTTCCCCAAAGAAATTTCCTCATAATACTATTCAATATTTTCTCCATCGGAGAAGGAAGATGAATTAATAAAAGCTAGTAAATAGGTAGGCTTTGCGAATAATAGTTTATCAAGTTTATCTTCAAGCTTTGTTGAGTAAACGTTTTTCCTAATGTGTTAACTTCTTTTGTGTTAGAGTTGGCTCGGTCAACCCCACTAAGTGTTGGTATATCAAGCTTAGTTGTCAAATTTAGTGACCAAAACTCGACCGCTAAACAACACACATTAGGTAAAGTCATGAGTGAGTTAGCCTTAGGTTGTGGAAGATTTTGGTAGGATTTAGAATCACTACTTGAAGAGTTGAAGAAGACTGAAGATCAAACGAAGACATCCGGCTTCATCTTTCAAGAGGTTAGTGAATCTAAATAACGCGATTCCATTATCTTTTACACTTGTGCTACAAAAAACAAAAACATAACTCTCTTCTTGAGCTTTACGTTATGACTTGATCACTTTTGATCAGTGTGTCTTAAGATATAACTCCACTTCATCGCTTGCGATATTGTTGTTGAAGTTATGACGTTCCATATTGCTTAGAGCTTTCTTTTCTTCTCCGTCTCTAAGTAATATAAGGTTTTTCCTAAAACCTTCGAGTTGGATATAACAGAGTGATGTTGTCTCGGTAGTACTACGAGATTTAATTCAAGTATTGTGTCTCTACTTACCTAGTCTGACTCTGTCGGATTGATTAGAAAATAATTGTATGAGGTAAATGTAAATGAGATCGTGACTCACACTTATGTTGTGTAGACTCGATATACTGCTGTTCTGAACATCGAATATTACGTCATGGTTTGGCTCTGAATGCTGAAGTTCTGAATTTCATCTTATGGATTTCCAATGTTTGATACCTCAATGTAGGTTTTGGTAAAACTAAACGTTGATTTCGAAAC
>JAJJMA010300688.1:0-10414 GCA_023529015.1 Papaver nudicaule | reverse complement strand
AACACCGAGTGCAGCCGTGCGTTGCTACCTTTCCAACCTTGTTGAGTAACGTATCAGTTCTTGAATAGCCGTATATCAGAAGAGACGGATTTTAGAATAGACAAGAACATGATCAGGTTACCAAGGTTACAGGTTAATCCGATTTCAACCAAAGATGGTTTCAATCTCCTACCTGTGCTTCCCAACTCTCAAGAGAAGTCTTTATAGTCGTAGGGAGTTCCCAGAGGAGCTGCAACCTATAGAGGATGACTATACCACAACAACCGTTCACCGAAGTGAAAAGACTTTACGTTACCTTCCCTAAGGACCTTCACGTATGCTTGATGCTTGCGGTATTTGTCCGTAGACACCTCTATTTATAGCAGTCAATAAGATAGGTTGCTTTGGAATTAAGCAATCAATTACTTGTCCCACAAGTTAAGGAAACCCTAAACTTGCCAACCAAGTAATAGAGATTAATCTCAATTGGAATTCTTTTTAGAATTATCTGCCAAGTGTTTTGTTGGCTCAAAAACACTTCAAGATAGAAATCCAACAGACCAGAGATAATCTTATCTTATTGACTCATTGAGGATCGTTAGATGGAACACAAAAGGTATTTATGTTTTACACAAGTCCATCTAAGAGATAAAGGAGTTTGGAATTTGACTCAGAATGAAATTCTAAAAGAATATACTCTAAATTCGACAACCAGTGAAATATCCACGTCAGGTTCACGTACTGGTTCGTGAACAAATAGACATTTCGAACTCAGGAGAATTTCCGAGTCTGGTACGCAAACCGGTTCGGGAACCGTCTGCTGGTCAAATTTGGTCAAATCTGGATTCCGCTGGTCGTACTGGGCTGAGCCAGAACTTAGACGTGAGAACGTCCTCAGCTGTGATCCACAGGCTCTTTGCTCAAGAGTACTCCTTTAGATTCATCCATATCCAACTTAACAGTTTGCAAGCAAACCATTGTAATGGACATATGGTGTAGAATCTATCTCATGCATTCTTGATTCACAGTATTCGTGGGATCAAATACTGGTCATGACATAAAGCCATGTTACACAAGAACACGATCTCAATCGTTATTATCACTACTAAAGTAGTCGACTATATTTCGAAAGAATAGAGAAGTAGAAATATAAGAATATCCATAAAGTCATAACTCCTACTAACCTTTTGTCGATGAAGAATAATTGTCGATGATGTCTTCTTTGTCTTCACAGTCTTCGTCTTCAAGGTCTCTACTACTTTGTCTATATCCCATTTCCGAAATCTAAACTCTAGTAGGCTAAATCAAGAATTGAATTTTGACACCTAAAACTGACAACTAGCTTGACATACCAACGCTAGTGGGTTTGACCGGACAATGCCCTAACACAAAGAGGTGGTGCTGAGAGTGATGATGATAACAACGATGAATACCAAACTGAACAAGAGATGGGGAAAGGGAAAAAGCAGGCGCCGCCACCTAAGAATAAGTTGGCCAAGAAGAAGACTACTCAACCTACACCTCCTGCAGATGAAGCAGAGGAAGATGAAGAAGAAGAAGCTCCAAAACGGAAGATGCGTGGTCATATCCCCCCGCTAGAGAAACAGATTGTTGTACCCGCTGGCGCCCTTCCTCCAGGTCTTCCTGTTGACGGAAGAGAAGTATTATTTTGGTTACAAAGACTCTTGGGCTACCATGATCTATAAAACAAAGGTATTTGTTTAAACCTTGTATGTTTCCTTTGCCTTTCTTCTGAGTATTTATGTGCTCTTTTGGATTACTAAATCCGATGATGTTTGTAGGATCACAAGGATGCGGTGCGACTCTTGAGGGCCCAAAGTGCGGCTGCGTGGAAGATTGAGGAGGAGCTTGAGGAGATCAAACACCTCGTTGAGCCAACTGGGTTATTGGTTGTAGTCAACAATGCCCAAGAACATTATGATTCAGTGACATGCTCTCTTATGGCTGAGAGATTTTATCCGGAAACATGGACGTTTCATCTCCCTTATGACCGAGTATCCAGAGGATGTACTCGGTCTTACAGTTCGTGGGTTGAATCCTATTGCTGAGTATTCTGAGAAGAATTGGAATCAACTGAAAGAATTGGCCGAAAAAGTTCTTGATTGGAGTGCAGACAAGACCGGGAACGAGTTTCACCAAGTTGTCAAGGAGCAGCCAGAGTGTTCGATGTTGGGAGATAAGAATCTGAAGGCTTTCAAGTTGACTCGTCTTAGGGATGAGTTTGGTGGCACAAAAAAGAGAGCTAATGACCCACAAGAATGCTACAGACCAACCCCAGACCAAATCAGGTGCCATGCAAATGCGTACAATTTGTACACCATCGGTACCCTTATCTTTCCTAACAGCTCTGGAAACAAAGTGAGTGCACAATACCTCCAATTTTTGGATCCTCCAGGGGACGTTGGCAAGTATGCTTGGGGGACGACAACGCTAGCATACCTTATGGATGGACTTGCGGATGCTTCTAGACTAAATATTGTTAATCTGAAGGGCAATTTTAGCTTGTTACAGGTATTTGTCGAGAAATCCACCATTATATGTGTTCTTATTTGTAGTTTGTTAGTGATTAAAGGTTTTCTGTAAAGAAAAACTGAGAACAGGTGCAGGTTCAGCTCAAAGTTGTGGTTTCAGATAAGAGTCGAACCTGTCTCTGTTCCAGATTTTAAAAAACTTCTCAATCTTATTTGTACATTTTTTTGTGTATGTGTGTGTGTGTAGGCATCTGCGTATGACCATTTTCCCGAATTGGAGCCTAAACTAAAGAAGGGTCAGCCTCCTTCCACCTGGGTATATGGTATGCCTACTGCTACCAGATGTGTTTTCACAGATCATAAGACGAGGGACAAAGAGGAACATTTAAGGGATAAGAGGTCTCTGATCGACGGTGTTACCAAGGATCGGTGCATTTTTTACCCATACAACCACAACAATTATGAAGAACGTGAGTTATCACACATTGGACTCTATCATGGACCATTGTGGTTTTCCAAGAAGGATGGGAAAGGAATTGTCATGTATAACCCAAGGCGATTTCTACATCAATTGGGAAAGGTATAAACCGTCCCAAGGAGTGAGGATGACAAGTTCACTTTGGTGCCAAGAGAAACCGTGTGCAACGCCAACAATTACTTAGCACAATATGATCCGGCTCCGCCTTATGATTGTTGGACCAGGCGTGTAGACAATCAACTCACTGACACTATGGATTTGGATGATGATCCACGACAAGAGGTGGATGGATATGCCGACTGGTATGAAAAATTTTCTCATCCTTATGTGATTAATGCTGCGGCTCAATTAGTTGCCGATGCTGCTGAGGAAGCTGAGAGGGAGGCTGAGAGGATAAGTAGGAAGCCTCCATTGAACCCCAAAGACGCTGTAAAGCTGGTTACGACATTGGTAAGTGCATTGAAACGATGCTTTTAAACTAAAAAGTATTTCTAAGTAATACTCATTTATTTTTTAAATGTTAATAGGTGAAGGGAGTAAAATCTGTTTTGAAAAATGGGGGGGACGTACTTGGTTGCGGACAAGCTTTGTCGTTTGATGAGCAGAATAAGTGCTATAAGAAACTCTCCCAATTCAAAAGGGTGAAGGAGGGCCACGGCCAAAAGTGACTAAGAGGCCTCGGCAAGATGACGAAGGTCCAAGTGGAGTACTAGTTGTACATGAAGAAGATTCTGATGATGATGAAGGCGGAAACGGTGGTGGTCGTAGAGGAAGACGTAACAAAAGAGGTCGTTGATTACTTTTGAAATGACAGTTTGGTGTTTTAAAATAATGTTTATGCTTTAAGTATATCTGAAATGTGTTTGGTGTTTTAAATTGACTCTCTAGGTAGATGGGGTAAGTTCTAAGTACATTTGCGACTAGATGTATGTGAATGTTTGGTGTTCTATATGTATGTGTGAATGTTTGTGTTTTATATGTACGTTAAAATTGTGAAATCAGGTGTAGAATAAGTTTGACAGATGCAGGTTCGGCTTGAAAGCTTGTTTACAGAACAAGCCGAACCTAGTTCGGCTAGGCATGTTTGATTAAACAATATGAGCCGAACCTATCGACCATTACCATTCAGTTTCAGTTTCCTAGTTCGGCCAAAAGTGTTTATTTAAATAATAAGTCGAACAAGCATTATCAGGTTCGGCTTATTCGAAAAATTTAACCTTTGAGCCGAACCTATCGACCATTAGCCTTCAGTTTCAGTTTCCAGGTTCGGTTTATAACTTTAAATTATCGAAAGAGCCGAATTGTTCTTCATTTAACAGGTTCGCCTTGTTATTTTGTGAGCCGAACCTATTTCTGGGTCGCAATTTTCTCTATAAATCTAGGTTTTTTCAAGTTTTAATGGATTGTATATCGATATTGGTCATCTCCTAGAAGATACACGAAATAAAGTACACCCAAAATCCAAGGTTTTGAGTTTGGAAGAAAATTTTCACTAAAAACCCTAGATTTACAAAAAATTTTCACCATTTTTTCTCTTCTTCTTCCCCAAAACCCAAAACCCAAAATTAAATTCTGATTTTAATTAAGTTTTAATTTAGCTAAATCATTAACACTAATCATTTGTATTAATCCTAATCACATAATTAGACACTAATCAAATAGGGGGTAATTTGTCAATTGAAAAAGTATTTTTTATAAGGTATGGCCAAAGTTGGGTTTTGGTGACTCTATTTTGGACTATGTGTGAGGGCTAAGCTAATTCTATGGTTTTCTATGAGGCTATTTCTCCGGCTCATGTTTTATACTCCTTATTTCATTTCATAATGTAGGAAATTTGTTCTTGAATTGGCCACTCAAACCTATTGTTATCGCTTTATACTCCTTGTTTTATACTCCTTCTATACCCCCGTCTAACTTGGAATTACTGTATCTGTTGTTATCGCTTAGCTCATCGTATGGAAACCTGTCCTTTTGTTCATAATGGTGCTTTGAATGACATTTATGATCTCTCAGTTCCCTCCTCTGTGGTTTCTAAAAATTCCTCTGACAAAAGATTTTGGCATGGTGAGCCTGACCTCTCAACTAAGGTTTACTTCTACGACTCGGAGATGGACTCGGTGGAAAGGACTGCAGAATTCTCCTCAAATTATGGTTCTGGCTCTAGTCCCACTCTTGAAAAAGATTTCTACCAATCTTGCTCGGGCTCTGCTTCTAACTCCTCTACTCCTTTTGTTGATGCTGTTGATGACTCAAATATCAGCAGGAAACGTGATGCCACGACTGCTATTGGTCCTAGCCCTCCTTATTCTCCCATCAAATTCCAATGTGTTGAGGAGGGGAACTACCATCCTGATGGCTCTAGTGCCATTCTCAAGCCAATTGTTAAAAGACCACCTAAGTCTAGCCATTACCTCACCCATTTCTAAAATGTCTTCTCTATTATACGTTTCTCCGGTCAAACCTTCATTTCGCATAGCTGTTTATGAATTTGTTTCACCCAAATCTGCTTCCCCTACTACTCCTGTTATTAATAATGAGTATGGCTCAATCCTTGATCTCCTTTGCATACCGGATGGGGTTAAAGATAATTTTGGTCATTTTGATGGTGGGGTGATGAATTGTGACCTTGCGACGCATAAGACGGTAACCATGGTAATCCCTTCCCCTGATCCTTCTTTAATTTTGATTTGTTCTATCCCATGTGCTTAATTAAATTGATCTAGTTATTTGGTAATTTAGAATTTGATTTATAATTTAGTACTGCTTGCATTCTCAATAGCTTTTGGTTCTTGGTTTGTGGTTATCCTTGGCTTTAGTTAGTAACTTTCATAATCTTTATTGTAGAATCATGTATAATCCTTTTTAATTGCTTAGCCATCTTATTTTTAGTAGTTCATACTGTAGGTTTGCTTGGTTTTAACTATTGCCCTATTCCTGATTTAGGTATCTTATTCCAAATTAGTAGCCTCTGGTATTTTTTAATTGATTTGGTTATCCTTTGGTAACTTATGTTGTAGGCAGTAATTTTGTTATCCTTTGGTTATCTCATGCTTTAGTTAGTAACTTCCATGCATTATGTTTGTCAGTTTTTAGCCCTCTTAAGAAAAACTAATATTTGCGGTTGTAGATGGTGAAAAATGGAAGAGGGACAAAAATGTAAAACAACTCTCTAATTATTCCTTTCCAAGAGGCGATTGCCTATTCAGGCACATCTCTATAGCTCAAAATACAACCTGTTCTGCAAGCTGAATGTACTCTCTATGAGTTCTCTCTTATAACTCCCGGGGGAGAGAATAATATCGTAGTGCAGTCTAAATAACCCCACTAACTCATAAACCCATCGATTTACTTCATGTCGACATCATCTCGAATTCCTCGACATCAGAACTAAATTGTTCACTGGTATATGGTGGAGAGTTAACAGAGACGCATCCTCATGGATTTCCTCTTAAAATACGACTCGATACTTGAGTCTCAATGAAAACCTCAGAAACATCGCGGCTCTAGGCCTGTCCAGAGCTCTCTGAGAAGCATACAACAGCCTAAACACACTTAGGCAGGCCACAATCTAAACGCATAATGGCCTAATATACCATGGATAAGCATTCCATGACCTAAAATACACCATAGCCCAAGTGCACAAACATGCCATAGTCGAAGTGGCGTAGCCTAAATGCGCCACAAAAGATTGGCCTTGGACAATGGCCAAGACCGTGGCCTCAAAACCATGGCGCCATACTCATGGTGCCACGAATATTGGCCTTGGCGCCAGTGGCCACAAGGCCATGGCGCCACGAAGATTGACCTTGGCCAGTGGCCAAGGCCGTGGCCACAAGGCCATGGCTCCTTGAACATGGCGCCATACAAAAACTGGCCTTGGCCAGTGGCCAAGGCCATAACTGCAATAACCATGGCACCATAAAGCATGGCGCCACAAAGTCTGACCTTGGCCCATGGCCAAGGTCGTGGCCACAAGGCCATGGCGCTATGCTTATGGCGCCATGAATTCTTAGCCTTGGTCAATGGCCAAGGCTGTTGCTATAAAGCCACACCATGTGCTTCTAGCGCCATAATCACATTGTCCATAGATCCATAGCCATACAACGTTGTTTAAACTCAACACAACCATGCAATATCTGCGCATCATACTACACGAGATATCGAAGCATCACACGGGGGGATAACTTTAGGGGTATTGGTCTGGCGGTCTACGACAGTTAGAAAGAAACTGATAGAGATGATGTACAGTTACGAAAAAGTGGTGCTGAGTGGACACGTTCTACACGACTCTAGCAGTTACAGAGCACAACTCATGTCCTCCACTCCTCCACTCTTCCACGGCTTCCACCTTCTCTGTCGAGAGATCAGGGTGAGTTCAACACTATAAATAAAGGCTTCCTCTATCTTCCAAGGCAGAACATTCAGAATGCTTGAATACACCAGAACCTCAGAGAAAATACCTAAGCATTCAAAACAGTTCTATCCTTGGAGATTTCCAGTCACGACGGAGATCTTGAACCTTTACACCCAGAAACACACATTCTCAACCTGATCTCGAGTTTCTTTCACTGTTTCCCTACCTAGATCAACCTATATCCTCTCTGTGACCGAAGCAAGACTTCAACGGCCATTGACTTGGTTTAGGCTTGTCTTGTTCGATTTTGATCTCGAACACTACGACAGTTCCCAGAGATGGTACAGTGTTTTTCAGGCAAAAACAACGGTAGGATTCGCTTTGTTTTAATTCTGATCCCTTTCCTTGTTCTAGAATTTGTCTTCAAAGATTAGAGCCAGTATTTGCTTCAGATAGCTGTCTTGGTGTCTGCCTCCTATCTTTCCTGTTAAGCTGTTTAGGTTTCTGATCTGCTTAGTTTAAACTTGCTCAGTTTTTTCCTATCTTCTTAGATAGTCTTTTCTCCTATCTTCTTAGATAGTCTTTTCTCCTTTTGTTAAAAGTAGAGTTTCTTGATGTCCTTATGTGTCCTTTCTTTCACCTTTTCCGTTGTTGTTTGGTTTGATTTTCTGTGTTAAATCCTTAGCCTTTCGGTTTCTTTTTCCTACGGCTGCTAGTGTACTTTTTTCATGATAGTGTGATTTTCTTTATGTCCATGCGCGTGTAAGGTTCTGGTTCATGCTAATATAACCCTCTTCACATGATAGTGTTTCTCCATGCCTTCTCAGTTTCATCCTAGTTTAGGATTCTGTTTCTTGTAGTTTCCTTGTTTTCTCTTATTAGCCCTGTCCTGATATCCCTTGTATTTTCCCAGATTTCTCTTTACCTATCCATTAGCTTCCTCCCCTACCCTTGTTTTATAGCTCTCCCTTTCAAGTGTTATCATGAATATTCTCTCCTGGAACTGTCAGGGTATTGGGCAGACCAATACTTCTTCTCACCTCTCGAAACATTGTCTTCAGCATAAACCGGATTTCTTGTTCTTTTCTGAAACCCGATGCCGAGATAATAAAATAGAAAATACCCTATCAAACTGTGGTTTTAATAAATTCTTATATGTTCCTTCTATAGGCCTCTCTGGAGGGCTAGCTTTAGCATGGTCTGAAAACTCAAATGTGGAGATTCTAAGCTCCTCTACCAGAATGATACATATATTTTATCTTCTCAGGATAGCTCTCTACCTTCGGAAACTCTCATCTCCTTTGTCTATGGCAATCCAGTTAAGAAAGAACAAATCAAAGAGTGGATTTTCTTCCAAGAAATGGCTAATCAAGTAGATTGGGTAACAAAATTCCCCCATGCTTCTATAACTCATCTACCTGTTATAGCCTCGGACCACAGCCCTATCCTTCTTCAATCTCAACCATCCCTTACTGGCCATGCTATTCCTTACAAGTTTTTATCCTTGTGGTTGGATTATCCTGATGCTATTGCTATAATTCAGTAATGTTGGGATAACTTCTTCTCAGGTTCTCTTCCTTATAGGGTCATATGTAAGCTTAAACTGGTCAAAAAGGATTTATCTAAGTGGAATCGTGAAGTGTTTGGAGTTATCCAGACCAAGATAAAGTCCTCCCTTGATGAAATTTATTTTACACACTCTCGCAATCTAGATAGTAGTCTCGACTCTTTATTATATTCTCAAGTAGCAGCCTGAGAAACCTTGTATGACCAAGAAGAAAAGTTTTGGAAAGAAAAATGTAAGGAAAACAATCTGAAATTTGGTGATCGCAATACCAAATTCTTTCATTCTTGCACTCTTAATAGGAGAAGAAAAAACAAAATCCAATTGATCACTGATAATGATAGAATCTCTCTCTTTAACCATAAGGATATCTCATCAGCTTTATCCAGTCACTTCCATAGGATCGCCTCTGAACCAAACATTGATCCCATTAGCCTCATTACTGATCACTTTTCCTTGGAAGTTACTTCTGAGGAAAACTCCAAATTGATAGCCATTCCAACGACCGCTGAAGTTCTTAAGGTAGTAAAGAGTATGGTGCCAGAAAAAGCACCGGGGCCAGATGACTTGAATGTCAAATTTTTTAAACACCAATGGCCTCTTGTTGGCCCGAATATAGTGGGTATGGTCCAGCACTTCTTCCAAACTAAACATCTTCTTAAGGAACTAAACAACACCTTCCTTTCTCTTATTCCCAAGGTTGAAAACCCTCTTTCTCCAGCTGACTTTCGTCCAATAAGTCTATGCAACACCTCTTACAAGATTATCTCCAAGATTCTTGCTAACTGTCTTAAACCCATCATATCCAAAATAATCTCCCCCTATCAGTCGGCTTTCATGCCTACTAGGAAGATTACTGACAACATTGTTCTTGCTCAAGAAGTAGTTCACTCCATGAAAAAGCACAAGGGAAAAACTGCTCTCATGGGTCTAAAACTGGACATGAGCAAAGCTTTTGACCGTGTTAGATGGGACTACTTGATCGAAATCTTAAGGAAATTAGGTTTCTCTGAAATTTGGTGTTCCCTAATCTTCCAATGCATAAGTACATCTTCTATTGCAGTATTGTGCAACGACTCGCCTGGCAAGCCGTACTCTCCCACTAAAGGCCTTCGACAGGGTGATCCTTTATCACCCTATCTCTTTCTTCTTTGTATGAAGGGGCTTACCAAAATCATGAAAAAAAAGCGAAGCCCAAGGGAAAACTCATGGCATAGATGTAGGTTATAGATCTTTCTCTATCTCCCACCTGATGTTTGCAGACGATTGCATTCTTTTCGCCCAGGCAACTCTCTTAGAGGCCAAAAATTTGCTAGAAAGAATGAAAGAATTTCTTTTCGACAGGGTGATCCTTTATCACCCTATCTCTTTCTCTTAGAGGCCAGAAATTTGCTAGAAATAATCAACACTTTCAGTACAGCCTCGGGTCAAATGATAAATTTTGAGAAATCATGAATTTTCTTTTCCAAAATTCCTGATAAATTCGGAAAAATGATAATTAGTGAAAAAGGAGGGGTACCGAAATACTACCAACTTTTCGTTTTGGC
>JAJJMA010300671.1:0-25684 GCA_023529015.1 Papaver nudicaule | reverse complement strand
AAACACCCTTAATTTGGGTTTTTGGTGTCCCATAGGAAGGGGCCTTATAATAATGACAAGCTTTGTTTTCCAATTTATAGGATTTCGTTTGACATGCAACTCCTAGAATTTTCCAAAACCAGAAAACACAATGATGAATTCAAGAGCCATAATTACGATGCAGCAAGTACATGGGTACATATCGTGGACTTCAAATCACCATCTGGATTTTTAATAAATATGGAGACATTGAATTACAGGACGACCCCACATTTTGTATGGACGGAAATATTCTTCATTACCTAGGGAATGCCGAAAAAAAAAATAGTAAAACATCATTTATTTGTTCGTTATACTCTGTATCTAGAAGAAATAAAGAATCTAATCGATAATCCATTACAGTCTACCGAACGTATCAATCAATCAGTTTAATCAAATAAAGGTCTTGAACTTTTTTCTTTTTTTCTAATTAAACCCTCTCGTAAGTTAATATTTACAAAACTTTGTCCTAATGATATATCTCCCTACTTAGTCCAAATGTCCATCCAAATTTGAATCTGTACTCTGTTTTTTTTCTTTTCTTAGTCTGATTTTTCCCGATGTTTTCAACATCTTGAAGTTTTAACTTCATTGCAGCTTGATCTTTTATGACATCATCAAGCTTCATATACAATGAGGCTCTTTACAGGTAAATGTCCGGCCTGGCGAGTGGGGTTTCTAATTTTTAAGGTTTATAACTAAGTTTTATTCCTTGCTTAAGATATTTAAAATTGATATTGAGTTGTTTCAGATGTTAAGGTGTTTGAATGTCAACTTATGACAAAGTTTATAAATAAATAACAACCTAGTCATCATTAGAAGAAGTTACCAAGTCACAAATATATATTTTATTTGTATGGACGTTCTTTATGGGATTGAGGACTTACGCGAGCAAGATCTTTTACATGGACGCCTAACAACTCAAAATTTCACTGTCGTGATAATCAAATCCAAACAAATTTGATTGGAAGATTTTGCAAGTCAGGTGAAGAAGATAGTCAAGAGGGTGAAGGTTTCGTAAATGTCGTAAAATTTGTCTATGAAAAGCTAACAATACTTATTCTAAAGAGGTTGATGACTTATTGTGCCTATTATATCCTGATAACAACTATGATTCTGATATTAATATTTTCGTTCAATTTGCCTAGTGTTAGTTTTTTCGCCCTTGTTGTGTGTTTTTCAATTGTATATATGTTTGACGGCTTTGCATGGTTATATTTTGATAGCAAGTAAGATTCTGATTTTAAAATTAGATTTAATGCTAGTTTTCTAACCCTTATTACATATTCTCCAATTGAATAATATGTTTGACAGCATGTGAATTTTAATTACTTATATTTTTCTTCAATTTGTTTCTTTTGGACTAACATTGTTTTGCATGGTAAACTTCAATAGTATTCAAGAGAAACACCATTGTGATATGTACAACAATTTATTGCAAGTTGTATTACCCTAGACTAAGAACACTCTTAGTCACAGTCTGTATACTATTGCAATTTTAATCTCAGACTAATGACTCCAATCAACAGTTCGGGGTTGTCTCGTTAAAGCACTATATTGTTGAACTTAAGAAACAAAATAGAAAATGTTACCCTTGTAAAATATGATTTTTTTATTTGCAAAAACTAGTATAACTCACACACACTCGACAGATTGCATAACCTCACACTCATGTCTCACTTCCCTTTATTGTATAAACGAGATACAATTATCCCTTACTAAACACATATATACTGTTTTTACTTAAATAAAATAATTGAACATGATTCCCTAGTCAATTGCAAACAATTATTTATAGTCTAGGTTTTTGTAGAAAAATGTTGGTTAAATACTGCAATATTTTTTATATGCTTTCACATCTTCAAAACCATCGAATCCTCTTTAACAACTTTTTTTTACGCGATCTTAATAATGGATTTAAACCCACGAGACAATCTCTTCAGATAATGGTATGTCAGCATGTGGGTGGTTATGTTGGTTCTTGGTTGCGTGTTAGAAGCCGGTCTGGTTGTATTTTCACTATTTGTTGTTGTTATTTATCAGTTGCAGTTGTAATGTGTTGGATTAATGTCGGATGGTCTGTCAGCATATGGGTGTATTTTTACTCTTTTGCCTACTTGCGGTTTACATCTGATCTAGGCATGGTAGAGTTTTATTCATTTTACCATTAATGGGAGTGCCAATCTCAGATCCATTCATCCGGCTGAGGTAGTAATATCCGTTTTCTGCTACCTTCCTTACAATGTAAGGACCTTGCTGCAAACTTTCCTGCCTTTGCTTTCCGCTGCACATGTTTGGCTATTTTTAAGACTACGTCCCCTACCTTAAAACTCCGCGAGATTACCTTTTTGTTGTAGTAGCGTTCCTTTACCTTTCTATATGCTTCCGTGAATTTTTCCGCCTTATTCCTCCGCTCGGCTAAAGTATCCACGTGAGCTATTCTACTGACATTATCTGGTGTGTTGTGGCTGGCGACTGCTACACGCGCTGATGGTACAACTATTTCCGCTGGTAATATTGCGTCTTCTCTGTATACCAGGGAGTAGGAGGATGCTCCTGTGGAACTCCGCTTCGATATTCGGTAAGCCCATATCGCCAATGGGAGTTTCTCGTGCCAACTTCGGTGATGGTCGTGTACGGTTTTGCGCAATATGCGTAACGACGTCTTATTGGTTGATTCCGCCAGTTCATTACCTTGAGGATAATATTCCGTCGGCACGTGCTGCTTGATTTTGTATTTTGCCATAAGTTATGTCGCCGTTTGATTGATGAAGGAGGTTCCATTGTCCGATCTTATTATCATGGGTGCGCAAAAGCGGCAAATGATATTCTCTTTTAATAACGCGGCAACAGTCTTTCTTTCATAATCACGGAGAGGTGCAGCCTCCACCATTAGTCGAGTATTCTGTTGTTATGATTATGTACTTATGTCTGGATGACGAGTTCGGGTTGATGAGACCGATCAAATCCAATCCCCAGCTGTAAAAAGGCCACGGAGTGACGATGCTGTGTAGGTCAATGTGAGGAGATCTAATTACCGTGCCGTGGTACTGGCAAATGGCATATTTCCGCACGTAATCAGCTGTGTGCGCTTCCGTGGTGGACCAGTACAAACCCCTTTCGTAGATTTGAGGGAAAAGTTTCCTCTTCCCTTAGTGCTCGACTTTGTGGGTCCTAGTCATGACCAATTGCGCTTCGTCATTGCTTAAACATCTTAATGCTTCGTTATTAAAACTTCTTATATATAATACGTTGGCCGTGATGAAGAACCGCGATGCTTTTCGGGTTATGTCTAAAGCTTCCTCGTTGTTGCCTGACAACTTTTGATTTCGTAGAAAGTTTATGTATGGTTGCCTCCAATCGATTTCTTCTACGACGCATACCTCCGCTGGTTGTGGAGGTGACTGGCAGTCGGAACAATTATCTTGTAAAATAGCTGCTTGTTTCATCATCTGGGGCCAGTAAAACCCTTTTCTTTACAATCGTCTATACAATGGTATGAGTCTCGAATGTCCACAAGATTCTTCGTGCACCCGGGTCAGGATTTTCTCCGTTTCCTCCATACCTATACATCTTGTCAGGGCTCTGCCCGCCATCCTGAAGTACAATTGTCCTTTGATAATGGCGAAAGACTTTAAGACTTTGAATGGGGTCGTCCTTTCCTCCTTAGTCTTCCCTAATTCTTCCATTGTAGACTTCCTCCAATCGTCTTCTTCAAACTGCATCTGTAGCGATGTTGTGCTGGAAAACTCTCTTCTTCGTATGGAGAGTGATCCTTTGCTTTTCCCGTTCAAGTGTATTTTTTCTGCAAGTGTGGCAAGCGCGTCGGCTTGTCGATTCATCACCTTTCCGGTGTGTCCGATTTCCGCGTGTGGTATTTTGGTTAGTAATGATTACGCTTCAGCTCGGTAAGGTGCAAGGCGTTCCTCCTTGACATGGAAATCCCCGTTGACTTGACTTGTTGCTAGCTTAGAATCTCCTTGGACGCGCATATGCTTTACCTCGAGTTCTTGGGCAAGCCGTAAGCCAATCAGGAACGCCTCGTACTCCGGCACATTGTTGCTACATTCAAAATCCAATTTGAATGTGAATGAAAGGAGATCTTGTCGGGGGTCTATAAATACGATACCCCCTCCTCCATAAGATCCATAAGACGACCCATCAAAATACATATCCCGCGCGTCTTCCTCATCGACCTCTACCACTTCCCCAGGGATCTCTTCATATATTTTTGTGTCCAACAGGTCTGCGATAGCTTGCCCTCACCCCCTTTGGTCTTTGGTAATGGAGTCCAAATTCGGATAATTGTAAAGACCATCGAGCAGTAAGTTCTGTTAAATAAGGTCTCTTCGCCAAGTAATGCATGGGGTTAGCTGCAGAAATAACTACCGTTTGATGCGCGAGTAAGTAAGGTCTTAGTTTTTAAGTACCCTGCTTATGTAATAAATTGGTGAGAGCTGATCGTTTCCCAGCTCTTGTGCTAAAAGGGCGCCAATTGCTTTGGATGTGTATGCAAGGTACAGGTGGAGGCGTATTCCTGGTACGGGGGGTCGTAAAACTTGAGGGATGGTGAGGCACTGATTTACTTGTTGAAATGCCGCTTGTTGTTCCTCCCTCCAGTAGAAAGTACACCCCTTTTTTAATAGTGGAAGAAAAGCCGTCATTAGCTGTGTCAGTCCTGATATGAATCTTTTTACGTACGAAATCCTTCCTAGAAAGCTTTGCAATTCTTTAGTTCCTGTCGGAAGCTCCATACTCAATATTGCCTCTGCTTTTCCGGGATCCACACGTATGCCCTTATCCGTGACTACACATACTAAGAATTTACCTGAGGTGACCCCAAAGGCGCATTTTAGAGGATTCACTTTCAACTTGAGTTCTCTGCACCTTTGAAACACTGTGCGCAGATGTTAGGTGATCGGCACGTTCCTTGGATTTGACCACGATATTGTCGACGTATACTTCAACTTAACGATGCAACAAATCATGAAAGATAATCGTCATTTCTCTTTGGTAAGTTGCGCCGGCATTCTTCAACCCCAAAGGCATTCCCACGTAGTAGTAACTACCATGGGGGGTTTGAAACGCGGTCTTGTGCGCGTCCGTCCCTACCATCTTAATCTGATTGTAGCCACTATATTCGTCCATAAAAGAACATCTGGTGGTTACTCGTAGCATCGACCAACATATATATGTTTGTCACTGGAAATTCATCTTTAGGACACGCCATGTCAGATCTCGATAGTCAACACATCATCGGATTTTACCGTTCTTCTTTGTCATTAGTACTATACTTGCGAGCCAAGTGGGATGCTGGATAGACTCGATGAATTTGGCTTTCAAAAATCGTTCAACTTTCGCTTTGATAGCGATTGTGACGTCTGGATGGAAGTTGCGACTTCTATGCTTCATTGTTCTGTGATCCGGTGCCACTTGCAGAGAATGAACAACTAAATCAACGTCTAAACCGGGCATCTCGTCGTATTTTTTGGCGAACACGTCATTGTACTCCTTAAGTAGCGCCACCAATTCTTCCTGTTCTTTTCCTTCAAGTGCCTTGCTTATTTTGATCATCCGTTTTTCATCTTACCCTATATTGATTTATTCTAATTCGTCAAGTGAGGGCATCTCTTCAGGTTGTTCCTCTAGTATGGACTCAATAGTTATCATTTCTTCGGATATTATTGGCTCATTCAGGGTGAGTCTATCAATCATCTCTTCTGGAGGCAATGTCGGCTCGGTCGTCATAGCTTCACAAATTTGATTTTCCGCTGACGTTGTCTCCTCTAACTGTCATAACTGATAAATATGCCCCTGTTGGTTGTCGCAAATCTGTGGAACTAGGGCTCAGTTTAGATCTTTTGCCTCTTTTCTTTGGGAGAAACGGTCAGTCGTAAAAGACTAAATACCGAGGCTTTCCTTTTATCCTCTTCTTTGGGTAGCGGGGTGATGTGGGACGACCCAACAACTGCCGCACCTTTCAATTTGGATTCATCATAGAAGACTGCCTTCGCCATGTACACCTCTTCTAGTCCAAAGGAATTATTCGTCGCGGGTATACGATACTGCTTTCCTCCAATATTGGTCTTTATGCATTGGTGGAACGTTGACGCCACTACCCTGTGGTCTCGAATCCATCCTCGCCCAAGCAGTAGATGGAAATAAGTGTCATCTTCTAACACGTGAAAGGGTATCGCACATCTTATAGGACCAATCCATACAGTTAGACATATTACACCAATGACGCTTTGGGTGTGACCCCCGAACCCTGTGACAACAGTCTTTCGCATTCTAACATCTTCTCTTGACATTCCGAT
Source organism: Papaver nudicaule (assembly GCA_023529015.1). Taxonomy (NCBI): domain Eukaryota; kingdom Viridiplantae; phylum Streptophyta; class Magnoliopsida; order Ranunculales; family Papaveraceae; genus Papaver; species Papaver nudicaule. The sequence goes on along the minus strand of JAJJMA010300671.1, from coordinate 19,349 downwards.
TAATTCCAGGGTGTTGATGGATATTAGATTCAAATATGCTCCTCCATCAATGAATATCCTTCTTAGTAACTGTCTGTTGACATTGCCGTCAGGTAAAGGGGGCAGTGCTCTCCTGGAATGCATATATCATTGTCATTAAAGGTTATTCCATTCTGAGATAGCGTCGGGTGCCCTGCTGATACGACCGTGATTGCTTGCGATGCTTCCCGCACCTGATCTTCGCTAAATCCCAAAGAATCAAAGAACTTTTGTGCTAAGATAGTTTTCGAGAATTTCAAAGCAATCCCACTTGTTCCCTTAAAGTTAATTCCTTCGTTATTAGCCTCGCACGCTTCCTCCTTGGTGTCCTCCCAAGGGGTCCAATCTTCTTCTCACGGATCATGGGAAACCATAATCACTTGGTAATCTGGCAGCAAATATTTATGTATCCTCTGTCCTGCCAGATCAATTTCTCCCGCTTTCTCCTTCCTCCAAAAGGCGATGCACACCGTGAAACACTTGAGAGTCGAATGACCAACCCTCCGATGGAAGTGGCAATAGCGGTCATGATTCTTGTCAACCGTGGCTTGATCAACCAATGTCGGAGGTAAGTTGATTTCTTTATTCGCGATCCATTGGTTCAACAAGTTTACAATTTGCTCTTTTGTACATGGTATCGGCATGGGCTGAGGTCTCTGGTTGTTGAAGTTGGTCGCGCCTCGTCCCGTCGATGGAAGTCTAGTCTGATAGGATTATGGAGTGTTCATTCGTCTTCCTACGGGCGCGGCTCGATTATAGCGTACTAGTCCATTCACATCATTGACAGAGTTATACCAAGTATGTTCCATCCCTCTTTGATTTAATATACCGACACAGTCTGCTACCCGCGCAGTGGCTTCTTCCAATTCTACAAAGGTTTGCAATTGAAAGTTCGCTAGGCTGAAACGCAGCGCCGCCGTCATTCCCCTGACGCATATTTCGACCAATCGATCTTCTTGGATATCCTCATTATACTCCAGGGCAAAATTTCTAAATCGCTTGATGTATTTTATCGGTTCTTTCTCGAGATTCATGGAACTTCATCCTAGATCAATCGATGTTACTCACTTCTTAGGGGAAAAGAACTTCTTAAGGAACAATCGTGATATCTCCTCACATGAAGTGATGCTCCTGGTTAAAATTATCATACCATGTATAAGCCGTGTCCGACAAGGATTTATAAAATTCTTTCATACAGAGCCATCCGTCCCTCTCATGTTCATTCATTGCCGAAAGAAAGCGACTAAGATGCTCTCGAGCATTTCCCTATCCTTAGTAAACTTTAAATTTAGGGGAAGTATAATCAACTGGGAACTTGTAATCGACGATTGCTTGTGGGTATGATGGGTCTATTGAGATGTAGCTGTTGTCTTTCTTGGCTACTCAATAGTGTTCTTCTATATACTTAGCCAAGGCTTCTTTGGTGATAGCTTCATTGATTCCCGTCTGCAGTTCCTTCACGAACTATTCTTGTTGATGCTTCTATGGTTGGTTGCACTATAGCGGGAGCTATGTTTGCCTCCTCGTTACTTAGAGTCTGATTCATCATGATGGTAAGTTGCTTTTGTCGCTGGGTATGGATTGCAAATTCGCGCTGTATATCTTCCAAACTTAGCTCCTGAACACCCTCACCGGTTGAGGCGCCTGCTTTTCCTTTTTCGCTCTCCAGTCGATGCGCTGTCGTGTTCTAAATCCCCAACGAGATCTTTTCCGCGGGCAACACCTCCTCAGCGTCACTATCAGCTGGATTATTTTCAAACAAGACGTAACCTTCATTTAGCTTGAATCCCTTCTGTTTTGTATTGACGAGGCATTAGGAGTCGCGCTCATTCGCGCTGGACGCGAAGCCGAACTCCCACTGTGGTCGCCAAATGTGAATGGGTATAATCTCGAGTCCGGCCCGAGTCACAACGGTGTAGGTCTACCAACTAAGCTCTCTCACTCTCAATTCAAGACACTCCTCTCCTAATTGCAAATCCAAAAACTTGCCTTCTAACGACACTTCTCATGGATACTTATAGGGCTCTCACCCCCATATTATATTGACAAGTGTCTTATCCTTTATATTTACCTGAATGCCATTTCTTAACCCATAAGGTTCACCTTGACCTCCTTAGTCCAACTAGTCTGACTTTCTCCCCTTCTCCCTTAACTTTCCTTATAATGGGCTTCATAACTCATAAACAAGGCCTTTTAGAGCCCTTATGGGCTACGAGTATCCACACTAGGCTCCCAACTAACTTATTGTAATCTCTTTTTCCAAATTCATCATATATATATACATGTGAGGTTGATTTTCGTCTACCTCCTTATAGAATATTAATAAGTTATCAAAGGGAGGCTCTTGCCCTTTAGGGAAGTATTTTGATAAAAACTAATGAGAGTTGGTGTTGTACGTCTTATAGTCACTCGGGTGGTTGTGAAATGTTGCATTTTACTGTCACCTATATGGTATAAAATTTTAAAAAATATTTTCGCTTCGCATTATACATGAACACTTCATTTTTCTCAATAAAACCAAGGTCTTATAAACCAATTTTCTCTTTCATGCAAACACATGTGTCTGTGTATGTATATAAGAATCATGTTTTTATCCTTTGGATATTTAAGATATTCTGTTTCCAGCAAACTCAAGTTCATTTGAATAGAAAGACTCGAAGATGTGTCATTTGGTTCTCGTACATTTAAAAGGGAAAATGAAGTAACAAGGGTTGATTTTTCTTGGTCATTTTCTCTCTCTTTGATTTTTCCCATCTCATTCTGCCTGGAGTTTTCCCAGCTTGACCATGAAATTCATATTTTTACCTTCTCTTCTTTGGTCGGTTTTCTCACCTTGACGAATTGATCTTCGCCCTTTTTTCCATTATTTCAATTCAATTACTTACTTTCCCCTCTTATTCATACCAAGGTCAAGAATACAAATCGATATTTATTTCTCAAATCTAAATCTTTTAAGTTCTCCTGGATATCTAAAGGCAAAAATAGATAGCTAAATGTTTTAGAGAGGTTTAAGGGTATTTCTAACTGGGTTCTCTTCCACGAAGAGTACACATCGTGGTTATCTTCGGTGCTATTGGTGGCTGCCGAAAAATCTTATATTCCTAATCGAAAATATACTAGAAGATTTAATCAAGTGGTTTTGTTAGTTGGGATCCTATCAAACTCAAATGGATTTTTTTTAAAGATCTCAAAGGTAAAACCATCTAAAGGCTCAAATCACGCTTTATTTGCATTCCTGGGGATGACAATGGCTTTATCTGGAACAAGTTTTGTTGCTACATGAGCCTTGTTCAACAAGAAAGACAACGTGGGGTGGTGAAGGACAAGGATTTTTTTCGTGTCTCCAATCAACTTATGTTTCGGAGGAAAAAAGTTTAACCCATATATTGGAGCCTTGGAGGTGTTGCAGTTGAAGTAATCAACTTTCATAATGGTTGGTTTCATACTTCTAAGGCAATTGCAAAACATTTTAATTGGTCTGACGACATTGTCTTCTTTCTGTCAACGGAAGGAAAGCTTTCTTCGTGTCAAGATCAACAAAAGTTTACAATTACCTGCAACAACCTCCAATAATTAGGGTGGGCGTAGCAGAAGATTACTTTGTTATCAATTTAAATGAGAATAAGAGAATAATCACCATATTTGAATCAGAGGGTAGCCATTGCATTTATTGGAAAAGTCAATGTCAAATGAATTTGTTCACCTTGGGGTGTATTAGGATATCCATTTAGAGACTAGCTCTCATTTAAGGTTAAATCATTGCATAACTAAAGTTGATTGTGATATTTTGAATATAATTATTGTGAAAAAATTGTCAACCTACTGGTTGACAAATGAATGAATGTTATACCATGTGAGGAAAGTGAATTTTGATCAGCAAAACAAGGGTAAAGATTATCACTAAATATCTCTTTAGAGGATTGATTCTCATATTTTGCCGGAAAATCTTGATGATCAGATTAATATCCCTATTCTTTATCATAGTCAACCTCCAGTAACGCGAATGTTGAGTCGACGGTTTTTATTCCGGAAAACTGTCATGTCATGGATGACACACCTCTAAAACAAGCTGGAAACATCAATCTCCATCGAGTCTGTTTCGAGGGATAAAATCTCTCTTTCGAGATACATCACTCAAAAATCTTTTTAAATATCAAATGTGATGAATCGTTTTGAAGCTGACACGAATTCAGTTTGGGATGAAACTCCACTTTCCAGTTCGGAGCCAGCTTCAAAATTCATTAGATTACCAACTCATCTTACCTTTAGGTGTAAGTCGAACTCAGGTTTGGGTGAAAATAAGGGTCAACAATCTGACGAATGAGAGTAATTTCAACTAAGTTAAAGATCATAAGTTAGTCCTAGTTAGCGATTCGACTAGTAATTTTTCGATGTAGACGACTATATTCAGTAGATTTGTTAAAAGAAGAATAATATTTTGTTGAATATATTTAAAATAAAACAACAATCTTGCATTGTGAATGCAGGATAAGCCATCAAGAAACTATTGAACATTGTAGGACTCGTTGTCTGACTTTTATGATTCCGGTCGACTGAACATTGTAAATATTTTTGGCATTGGATAGTTATTCTTCCTATTTCGTGGAGATAAACGAGACGCCCGAATGCCCCCGTAATAAATAATGACCCAAAATAAAATTTTGTCTAGCTCCTTCGATATCAACACATGTTCCTAATGACAAAAGGTAATAAAGTACCCATCCGGGAAAATATCATCATTACTTTTTCTTTTTTTTTAGACTCTATTTATCGCATTCATTTTTTTACTCGTTATCAAAATCTGATCTCGTCGATTTTTCTCTGTAAAGGATTTAGCAAGGCACCGTATGCATGTCCAACGCTTTTTTTTTTTTTTGATCGGTCTGCATGTCCAACACTGTTTTAAGTTGATACATGCTCATTTATTTTTGAATATTTTATCTTCGTGTCTTCAAACAACTATTTATGGCGTGTTTGGATGGTAGGAAGGGAATCCTATACCCAGAAATCTTATTTCCGAAAGAGAGGAAATCCTACCCCATAGGTTTAGAATTCCCTTAGGATTCGATTTGTATTCCTAGGAAAATGATTCATTTCCGTCAAACAAACACGCCATTGAGGTGGGAGATATAATAAGTTAATAACCCAGGTTTAGATGAGAGTTCATTTTACAAGGATATGATAAACAGACTGATACGTGTCAGTTTATCTTCCAGTCCCAGATAGTAGAAGATAGATAGAGAGAGAGTTCTTAGAGGTCGGTCGCGTGTGGCGTGTCTGAGTGGGGACAGACAAGCGACGATAACCAACAATGGCAGTAGTAGTCTCCAACTGCTACACAACGCCGTTAAAGTACCCTTCTTCCCAATTTCTTGGACGTTCATCACCTCTTCATCTTAAAAGACGAAATCAAACTTCAGGTCATGTTAATTTGTCGAAAATCAGTGCCATCTTTTGGGGGCAAAAGAAACCTGCTGCACCACAACCACATGAAATGGAAGTTTCTCTTGGGACATTTACACTGGCAGGCCCAGAATCAGACTCAGAGGTTTTTTTTTTCATACTTTCTACAGGATTCAATTTATTTAGGTACTCTGATTGTATTTTTCATCTAGTATGTTTAATTTATTTATTTGGATATTTACTAGGGTGTGTCAACAAATGAGATGATGAGACCTCAGAAATTATCTGTTTCGGTGGTTTCATCGATTTCAGAGATTTCATCTGAAGAATGGGATGCTTGTGCAATTGAAGCTACTGGTGCTGATAAAATGAATCCATTTCTTTCACATGGATTTCTTTCTAGCTTAGAGGAAACTGGATGCGCTGTTAAGGTATGGTCAACCTTGTTCAAATTCACTTGCATTTGTGAAATGTTTGTTGTTTGTACTTATTATAACTTGATTTTCTCCGATTTAGTTGAAACTGAAAATGTTCTCATGAAGATCCTATGCTTGTGTGTCCATTATAAGTGTCTTAAGGTGGTCGAAATAGAATATACTTGCTCAAATAAAGAGAAACAAGGATGAAATTTTAATGTTCAATTTGAAACCTTTGGTATAATGGGATAAATAGTAAAGCAATGATTATAAGATCATAAGCGGAAAGGTATAGTGAGTAAACTCAGCTTTCCTTAGGTGTTTGAATGGCAAGAAATAATTTTATTGCCAAGAAGATGGGACAAATGGCCATAGGGAGGGATAATCTTTGTTTTCTCATGGCACCACGAAATGAGTATTTGTAGAAAAAGATTTTGTCCAACTTAGGTGAGGAATGTTCTCTTCATAACCTGATAGTATTGCCTGACCTTAATTTCAGGAAACAGGATGGTCTCCTGTGCATATTGTTGCTCGAAACGAATCCGAAGAAATTTTAGGTGTTGTTCCACTTTATCTTAAAAGGTTGACATCTTCAGAGACCATACGCACATTTTTTCTTCTTCTTTTATTTTCCATTTAGTTGCTATTTGTTTGGTTGTGGCTCAGCAATTTTAATTTGGATTTGCAGCAACTCTTATGGAGAATTCGTATTTGATCATTCTTGGGCAGATGCCTACTACAGATGTGGTGTACCTTATTATCCAAAACTACAGTCCTGTGTACCTTTTACTCCAGTAACTGGTCAGAGGATATTGCTTCGTAACACATGGTGTAAAGATCAGGTGTTTGAGAAGTTAGTTGAGGCCTTGAAGGATCTTACTGCTAAGGTATGTAGGAGCAACTGTCAATTCTCCAATAAAAAATGGTTATGCTAAAGAATTGATTGACTTGTTAACTGATGGATACGTCAACTCCCTTGTCTTGGTGGCAATTTGAAAATGGGAGTTATTAGTGGAATTAGCTCTTCTCATGGAACTGTTTTTCTCAAGTACATGATTATTGAGGGGATCTGTGTTAACCAGGAATCAGTCAGGGATTTATTAGAGGATTGAGGATCAGTTTTGAACAATCTTCGGTTGGCACAATCCCCCTCTTAAATCCTGGTACAAATTCACCATTGATGAGTTTCACAAAATGTCCGATATCCTTGCTTCTTTATTCATGCCCCATAGTTGCACACTTGAACTTTTGATTCAGTTTCCGGCCAAGATAAGTGGAAGCCATGACTACTAGTGATTATGCTTGCATGATTTATTTCTGATTTGGAAAATTACGAATAACTTTATTAATCATGTTAACCAAACATGATTGACTAATTTACAATGTTTTGAACGATACTGTGGCTGTACTTTTGACAGTTCAAGGTCTCATCACTACATATTACCTTTCCATCTGAAAATGAGTGGCTCAAAATGAAGGAGCATGGATTTCTGCAAAGAGTAGGATTGCAATACCACTGGAGAAATCGTGATTATAAAAAGTGAGTTTAGCTCCTTACGAGTTCAACTTCCCTCTTTTTTTTATGTTTTTAAATCTTTGATATATTTTATTTTCAGTGAAATAGCTCGTCTACTAGTCATAGCAATTTCCCGTATCCATTCCAGTGTGGGATATGGGTAAGCTGCATCTTAGTTTGTTATTTTTTCTATCTCTCCATTTTTGGTTAATAACCCTAGATCGGGATATTTAATATGCGTAAACTAGATAATGTTGAAGAAATCAAATTGATTTTTTTTTGTTGTCTTGTTAAACCTTAAACGGGATGATGAAATAAGCGAGCCTTCTTAGATATAGCTTGTAATTCTCACCGAAGTGTCACTCGTTTCCACACTGGCTTGCAACAGTTACGCTGAATGTCTGTGCATGAAATGGTTCTAAATATCCTGATGGCTGATACTAGATGTATCGGTTTTCTCTATCACTAAATCTCTTATCTTATGCTACAGTTTTGACGAGTTTTTGATGGACATGAAACAAAGTAAACGAAAAAACGTTCGTCAAGAGCGCAAAAAGGTCAGTATAAATCAAGGTTCTCTCTCATGTGAAATTATATGCTAAGACAAGGTGTTAGTAATATCTAAGTTAATTCTACACATGACTCTTGTTTTTGTCATCGTTAGTTTGATTTCTCTGTACTTCAAATGAATCTAAAACTCCGGAGTCCATTTATTTACAGGTCGAACCAAAAAAGACGAAGTGGTTTGATTTCTGTACTTCAAATGAATCTAAAACTCCGGAGTCCATTTATTTACAAAGTGATTATCAAAATGATTTAGTGTTGGAAACTTGGTCGTCTGTTCAGCATTCCTTAAGTTTGGGTAGTCATCAAGCTGTAAATTTAGAATGGATTAGGAACTGATCCTAAGCACTGTGAAACTGCTTAATCAGATTCGCGATGATTTTACCTTAAGACTCCTAACCTAACACTATTGGAATCTGAGAGATAGACATACAATTATCTGTAGCTTTTCTACTCCCCTAAATGGTCAAATATATTATGTCAAAAGGTACCCTTCTCATGCCAAAGTGCGGAAAGAAAACACTCTATATATGAGTCAACTTTTCTCTTAAGATCTGATCATTTCGTTTGTTCTTAAGGTGCACACTGTTAGTTGTTTGACAAATCTTTCTAATGCAGATCTGTTTGTTCTGAAGGTGCACACTGTTAGTTGTTTGACAAATCTTTCTAATGCAGATCTCTACACAAAATTTGACAATGAAACGCCTCCGGGGGCATGAAATAAAGGTACCTAATATTTATTTTATTTTTAGCTACATGAATTCTAGTTCTTACTATGTATTTTGGGTGATATGGTGGCAGGCTAAGCATTGGGAATCCTTTTACCATTTTTACAGGAGCACCACTGATGATAAGTTCGTAACGCTTCTTTACAATTTTGCATAGTCTTCTATATCAAGTAACTTGTTTCCGCATATGTTGTGATTCCATCTTCAACACAAAATGAAGTTTATTTTAGTCGTGTATCCCTTATCAAAAGGAGAACACCGTGTAAGATTATTGGAAGCTGAGTACCTTTTATTTTCAATTAATCATGATATTATGTGGAAAAATAATTTGGTCTTTGATATATCTATAGGTGGGGTAGAGCTTATCTGACTAGGGACTTCTTTCATGTGATGGGAGAGAAGATGGGAGACCAGGTGTTGCTTGTTGTTGCTGAAGATGGTGATGACCTTGTTGCAGGTGCTCTTAATCTTATTGGAGGGGATACAATATATGGGCGGTTATGGGGCTGCCTTCCACAAGCCTACTATCCCAGTTTGCATTTTGAAGCGTGTTATTACCAGGTCTGTTCTCTAATGCTGTTCGCATAAGTTGTCAAATTTAATATTCATGATTCGCTCATATTCCAAAAGCTTTATAGTAGCATCGGTTTGTGTGTATAGTAGGCAACCAATTTTTTTTGGCGATAACTATACATCTGAATTAAAATTTGTAACTTGCAAGATGTTCAAGTTGTCAAGTGTGCGATTATAATTCTCAGTGGGGACAAAATGTTGAGAATTTGTTCCTACTGCCATTTGGTTAAGTGAGATCATCCACTCCTTATGGATGAAAGGAATATGATATTTCCTCCAGGATAAAACCCCTTTTCTCTTAGGTACGCCTATTATCATGTGTCACTGTAAGTCTGTAACGGATATTTTAAAATAACAGTCACAGTTACGTTAAGTGCAGTAATTGTAGACTTGCAGTGCTAGTTCATTTTATACAAATAATCTGCGCTTGTTTTTTTCCATCATCCAAGCATCATTAGATAGTTTATCCGTGCAATTAGTAGCATTACTAAACTCGTTTTGAGGATCTAAGAGTGATATATTCCCAAAAGAAATCTTCTGTTCTGGTTTCTTAGTAGTCTGAAATCTCTGCATTGATTAATTTTTTCAATTTTGTTTCCTGTCCCAGGCAATAGAAGCAGCTATTGAACTAAACCTCAGCAAAGTAGAGGCTGGAGCTCAAGGAGAACATAAAATTCAGAGGGGTTATCTACCTGTAACAACTTACAGCAGCCACTACATCCTAGATAATGATTTCAGGTCAGCCATAGGCGACTTTGTGGGGAGAGAAGCAACTCAGGTATTTTACTGCTATTAAGCATTCCTCTTATTGAGTGTCTCCTGATATACAGTTCAGCAGGCTCCGAAACTATGGTCTCCTAGTGCTCGAAATATATAACGTATTTATAACATGCATGGTGGCCCTCATTGTTGTCCCCAATCAGGTGCTCAAATTACCTCATGATTATTGATGGTTGGAACCCTGATCCAGCTTCAGGTCCAGATATCCCACCTAAAAGAGCTCATGGGCACCTCATTAAGCAAGGCATCTTGTCAATCCCCTAGTGTTTTGTTACGGTCCATTCATTATTTGTCAATGTCACAGTCCTATCCCAGATTTCAGGCTCTGTTAATCTTCTATATACATGTACGAATCATTCATTTGTTGGTTTGGTACTTGTTTGTTGCAGGTTAAGGCTGTGATCAAAATGCTGCATGATTCTGGTCCGTTCAAGGATGATGTTCTAAAAAGCCTTGAAGAGTGAGAAAAATCTCAGTGTAAGTTAGTAGACCTGTAAAAAAAAGGGTAGATTTGGATGAGTTACCATCATTCTATTGTAAATATGTGTAGTTTCTTTGTTATTCAATTAGAGTAATGTATAGATTGTACCCAATACCTATTGTGAAAGCAACAGGTAGAAGTAAAATCTGGTGGAGAGTAAAAGTGAAATCTGGTGGAGAGAAGGAAAAAAGATATCTTGTTATAATTTGTATTTGTATTTGTATTTAATTTAATTAACATAATGTTAATCAGAAGCAAAAGAGAAGCAAAAGAGTCAGACAAGGAGTTGGCTGGGAGTCGAGTTACAAGTTGCGCTCCGATGGCCTTTTGGATTAACATAATTATTTTGTTAAAAAAATTTAGTAGATGATTTTCGGATTTATTTATTAGGTTTGTAGAAACTGTCATTTAGTCGATATATTAGTCTTAATCTATCCTTCTAATCCTTTAGAGCATCTCCAACAGTGGGTGCTAAAAATCCTATGTGGAGGTCTTATTTAGACCTTTATTTATGAGGTTTTGAATCCATAAAAGGGATAAGACTTTTGAACCCAAAAACCATCTCCAATAGTACAAGGTTTTAACTTAAAATTTGTTACATGGATATAACTAATTAACAAAATAAATTGATTTCCTTTTTTTCCAATTGGTTGATTTTATTTTTAAACAATAAATTAAATATGAAAATTGGTTAAACTGATGACATGGAGGTCATACCGAAAGTCTAGATAAGACTTTCTCTAAGACCTTTTATTTGCCCATGTCATCACCCTAGTTTATAGAACCCCACTACTAGAGATCAATTTTTGTTAAATGAGGGTCTTATATCCTATGTGTCATCAAAAAATAAGACATCCACCCTCTGTTGGAGATGCTCTTAGTCAAACAAGTCTTCCCAATTAGTTTTTTTTAAAAAAATTGGCTTCCTGGTTAGTCCTAATATTCATATTTAGTCCTAGGGTGAACGTCACCTCCTTAAATTAACTTTTTTAAATCCCTTAACTACCATTTTAATTAAAAAAAGGTATATAATTAGGTGATTCTATAATAGATTCATATTCTTTTTCAGATCTAGTTTTTAGGAGAGAGAAGAAGAAGAAGAAGAAGAAGAAGAAACAAAAAAAATTGTTCTTTTCTAGGGTTTCTTTGTAACCAATTTTCGTTCATAGCTTCAAATGCATAAGAAGTTTTAATCATCTAGAGATTTTTCGAACTCCAAAATACGGATCAAGATCCAGTAGGTTTAATTTGTTTTTTTTTTTTCTTCTTTCTAATTAAGTTTTGGAATGTAGATCTTGTTTTTATTTGTATATCCAATGTATCCATGAATGTAGATCTTGTTTTTGTAGGTTTTTTAGATGTAGATCTGGTTTTTAATGTGAGTTTTGAATGTAAATCTGTGTTTTTGTATGTATATCCAATGTATATATGAATGTAGATCTTGTTTTTGGAGGTTTTTTGGATGGAGATCTGATTTTCTATGTGTTTGAATGCAGATCTGTGTTTTTTGAGTTCTTAGAATTTGAATGTAGATCATCTTCAAATATGACACAATTTTACTGCCGTTCATCATCAAATATGACGCAAATACAAGTTGTTTATGGTTCATATTCATATATGACACAAACTTTACTGCTAATTTATGGTTCTTATTTGTTTTTTGCTGTTCATCTTCGAATATGACACGTTTTTGTTTTGTTGTTTTTGGTTCATATTCAAATATGACACAAATTTATGATGTTTTTTATGCAATTCCTTTTGTTTTCATGTTGCTCATCTTCAAAAATGACACATTTTTTGTTTTGTTGTTTATGGTTCATCTTCAGATATGACACAATTTTACTACTGTTTATCCTAAAAAATGACGCAAATACAAGTTGTTTATGGTTCATATTCATATATGACACAAACTTTACTGCTGATATATGGTTCATATTTGTTTTTTGCTGTTCAACTTCGAATATGACACGTTTTTGTTTTGTTGGTTATGGTTCATATTCAAATATGACACAAATTTATGATTTTTTTTATGCAATTCCTTTGTTTTGTTGTTTATGGTTCAGCTTCAAATATGACACATTTTTTTGTTTTGCTGTTTATGGTTCATCTTCAAATATGACACAATTTTACTGTTGTTGATCCTAAAAAATGATGCAAATACAAACTGTTTATGGTTCATATTCATATATGACACAAAAGCGGATGAAGAATGCTTGAGAGAGGATGAAAAGACCTATGGTTCATATTCAAATATGACACAATTTTACTGTTGTTCATCCTCAAATATGACGCAAATACAAGTTGTTTATGGTTCATATTCATATATGACACAAAAGCGGATGAAGAATGCTTGGGAGAGGATGAGAAGACCTATGGTTCATATTCAAATATGACACAATTTTACTGTTGTTCATCCTCAAATATGACGCAAATACAAGTTGTTTATGGTTCATATTCATATATGACACAAAAGCGGATGAAGAAATGCTTGGGAGAGGATGAGAAGACCTATGGTTTGCACAAGGTGTGGCTAAAAGGTTCATCATAGCAGAGCTCCTTGTAAGCATATAGAGCAAATTGACTGTTAATTTTCTAGTCATGTAACTAGTTTTCTTTTTTTTTGCAACACTTAATGTGAATTAGTGAACGCCTCGTTAGAGTTCATTGAGGAATATGAAATGTCAATATTCATGCTTCTTCTACTTGAATATGAAATTAATAGCTGAACTTTATGGAGTTCATTTTGACATATGAAATATACAAAAAAAGGACTAACTAGGAAGACTTGTTTGACTACAGATTAATGTGGTAATGATATTTTCAAACAATAAAGGACTAACTCGGAAGACTTGTTTTACCATAAGGATATTTTGGTAATTTGAATATTTTCAAACAATAAAGGACTAACCAGGAAGACTTGTTTCACAAAGGACTAACCAGCTATAAATCAGTGAAAATAGGACTAAACGGTTCCCCCCCCCCTTTTTTTTTGATGTGTGCAAATTTGTGCACCCCTCCAAACCGGGTGCACGTCCTGGCCACCCTTATTGGCGTAAAAAAAAACTTTTAGTGGTTTTGTACTTTTTTGCCCTTTCAGTTTAAACCATTTTTTATTTGGGGGGCGCAGACGAAATAACACTATTTTAAAATAAAAATAAAATAAAACCTCTCTTCTTCCTCTAGCCTCCACCTTTCCCTTCATTAACCCAAAATCAGATACAATTCATCGGAAATTGTGAAGCCGGCTGCAATATCGTGATACATAAGTCGATTTTTTTTTTTTTTTTTTTTTTTTTTTTTTTTTAAACGGCAAAAGGGCAATATCGAATAAAAGTTGAAGCTCACTGAAGTAATGAGTTCAAGAACAAATGGAGCTAACAAGGCTAGCTCATACCAATTACAGCTTCCCAGTTACATATTAAATTTGAAAGTGAAAAGCCTTCAAACAATTTTGTATGTAAAGACCAATTGAAAAGTGTACATTTTCCCGAAATAATTAATTGATTCAAGTGTCTGGTTCTATGCAAATAAAGCATATTGTTTCTTTCGTTCCAAACAGTCCACCAAATTGCCAAAAGGAAGCATTCCCCATATCTTCCTTACCATCCGCCTTCCCTTCTTGTTTCTCCACTCCCAAATATTTGATTTTACCCCTACCGCGAAAGTCCATCGTATCCCAAAACTATCCAGAAAGTAGTTCCAGATTTTCGCCACTTCCTTGCAATGAATAAATAGATGGGCATGTGTTTCTTCCGCAGCGTTACAAAACAAACAATTAGAATTAGGCACTCTCCCAGCTCTATATAGAAAGTACAATGTTAGTGCACCTTTATGGCAAAGAGTCCAAACTAGAAATGAGACTTTCAATGACACTTTTGAATTCCACACTTGTTTGTGAGGGAACAAAAGATAACCATCCAAGTCTAGTGAAGAATAACAATCTGCAACAGTGAAGTCCATACCAGCTCTCCACTTCCATTGGTCGCATCCTTCAGCCAAGTGTCTGTCAACATATGGTTCTCCAATATGTTGTGGAAACTGCGCCACAATTCCCACTTCTACTTCTGTTAATAGTCTTTTAAAATCAAAGTCCCAAGCATATTGGAATTAGTCATTTGTTTTATAGTCGCATCCTTTTTCCTAGACAGATTATACAAGACAGATACAAGGCCTGACCACCTATCCATTTGTCTTTCCAAAACAATATCCCATCACCATTTCTCACAACAAAACTAGTATGCAATTTAACATGCTCCCTAGCTTTAAGAATACCAGCCTGAAGGCTGCTTCCAACAGTTTTAGAAAATCTATTTAGAGAAAAGATGCAGGGTTACCTCCAAACTTTTCCTGAATTATTTGACACCAAAGAGCTCGCTTCTCATTCCCGTACCTCCACATCCACTTGAAATGCAGTGCATGGTTCACCAACTTAATCTTTTTTTATGCCAATTCCACCTCTACATTTTGGCAGCGCAGATTTAGACCATGCCACCCAACTTCTCTTCTTGACAGTATTAGAAGACCCCCAAAGAAATCTTCGTATAATTTTCTCCAGTTCTTTTACCACTGTAGATGGCATCTGAAACATTGCAAGGTAGTACACCGGTAGGCTACACAGAACACGGTTAATCATGATTAATCTGCCCCCCCTCTGAAAGATAATTCCTTTTCCATGTAGACAATTTTTGTTGTACTCTATTTATAATGGTGTCCCAAACAACCCTACATTTAGATTTACTACCAAGTGGTATACCTAAATAATTAATGGGCAGTGTTAGAGCATGGCTCGGTCAACCTCACTAAGTGTTGGTATGTCAAGCTTAGTTGTCAACTTTTGTGATCAAAACTCGACCTCTAAATAACACACAATTAGGTGAAGTCATGTGAGAGTTAGCTTTAGGTTGTGGAAGATTTTGGTAGGATTTAGAATCACTGGTCGAAGAGTTGAAGAAAGACTGAAGATCAAACGAAGACATCCGGCTTCATCATTCAACAGGTTAGTGAATCTAAATAACGCGATTCCATTATCTTTTACAGTACTTGTGCTACAAAAGACATAAACATAAATCTCAGCTTGAGCTTTACGTTATGACTTGATCACTTGTGATCAGTGTGTCTTATGATAACTCTGCTTTACCACTTGTGGTATTAGTGTTGTAGTTATGACGTTCCAATATTGCTTGGAGCTTTATTTTCTTTTCCGTCTCTAAGTTAATATAAAGGTTTTTCCTAAAACCTTTTCGAGTTGGATATAGCAATGTGATGTTATCTCGGTAGTACTACGAGATTAGATCCATCACAGTATTGTGTCTCGTCTTACCTAGTCTGGCTCTGTCAGATTGATTGCATATATTTATATGAGCCAATGTAAGAGAGATCGTGACTCACACTTATGTTGTGTAGACTCGAAATACTGTTGTTTCTGAGATTCGAATACGACGTCATGGTTTGGCTCTGAACTCTGAAGTTCTCAATCATTCATTTGATTCTGTATATGAACATCTTGTAAGCCATATCTCACTTCTGGATTTCGAAACCATATTTGTGTATCTCCACTTATGAATTTTCAATGTTGAAACCTCAATGTAGGTTTTGGTAAAACTAAACGTTGATTTCGAAACCATAATCTGGTTTTCGTATTCATAAGCTATTGGTCTGAAACTTAAATATTGTGACCAATGAGATATCACGATTCGTAACTATGTTTGTGTGGCTGACAGTGACTTGAAAAATCGAGGCCAATGTGCCTTGACCATGTGAGTTCTAAAATGTCGAAAAGACCCCGGGGTTTCCAAAAAGTTTATGTGAACCGGAAAATATATTCCTGTGCGTCGAGGCTAAAAAGGTGTGATGCTGAAACGGTTCTCGACCACATGGACTCTCAAGTTCGACACCAAACATTTGTGAAGAATTTAATATGTGTTTCTTGTTTCGAAACCTTAACCAAGGTTTTGTTAAACATAATCTAGATTTCGAAACCAAGTTTTAGGTTTCGCTATGTGGAAACTTGATTTGGGAACCTTAATATGGTTCTGGTCATATAATGAACTTTAGGTTCCGAAACCTTAATTTGGTTTCTGCCAAAACGAATGTATGTTTCGAAACCTTAATATGGTTGACTCAGAATGCGTATCTTCGAAGTTCAAACTCTATCGTTTTGATTTGTGCTCCAACGAATTAATGAGTTTGATATTCTCGGTTTGAAGTTTGAATTCATTCATCTTCAATGTACAACTAAGTGGGATTGAGTCATCATCTGAAATATGGTTAGTCGCTCTAGTTAGTAGACACATGATTTCGGATCAATATTGTACGTGATTAAATCTTCGTATGATTTACTACTCGATCAAATATTCATTTGATTATTCATTTGATGTTTTGATTTGAATTCTTGGATATCATTAACGTGACATCTATATTGGAATCAAGAATTCTGGAGATTTAACATTTTGCTAGTTACTCGTGGAATCTTGCACCGTACTTCCAATGGTATATCTATTTGCGTGATTCGGAATGTCTGAACCTATGTGTTCACTTAAGCTTAACACACAAGACTTTGTCCACGTTTGTTATGATACGTTTATGCGGAACGTTGAACCACGTTGGACCAGATCCCACTTCCACCTAGGTTCGTCTGGTTAGCCCAGCAATACCAAGGAAGTAATGTCGACATTATTAAAGCTGGTGACGACATTTAGAAGTAATAATATCTAAGGAGATTTTCGAAACTAAGGACACGTTTTCGAATTGAGATCTTTCCGAGGGATCATATTTGGTAAGCACCATATTTCGAATTAAAAGAAATATCCAAATATTCCTTAAGATATTATTTGCTTTGATTGTTCTTGGCTAAATATCTTTCGAAAATATATTTTCTTTATGGAATATATTTTTCTTAAATGTAAAATGCTAGAGTATTAGTTCTCATTAAATGCTATGAGACTAAATGGGGAATTTCGGAATTAATATGTAAATGTGCTTTGTGGAATTTCCGAAATTAAGTTTGCCTCATTTCAAAGCTAAAGCCTTAGTCAATATAAATAGGAGTGGTATCTCTCCTGAAAGCTTTATCCCTCTAGCCAAGCTCTTCTTCGGAATTGTAAGCTTGTGTTTGTCGCTTTTCTTTTCAGTTACCTTTGAGCTTTTGCTCTCGGTCTAGAATTGCGTGAAAGTCTTCTCTTGGGATCGAGAAGCCTAGAAGTACCTCTTTTGGGAAACTAGTTTATGTTTACTAGTCTTCTTTGTATTGTACTTGTGTTCTGTTCTATCACGTCTATCAAACCTTGCAATCTTGTTTATTCTAAGGTCCTTCTCTTCTGATATAAGGCCACTCAAGATCGATGTGATTAGAACATACTCTTTATCTATTAACCTGGATTTGTCAGCAAGCCGCTTTCGGTTTAAGTGCCTAAACTATAGATATTGAGTAGAATCAACATCGTTGTTATTGGATTTGTTCTTTGCAGGTACATCGTCCTTCACGGCCATATCATATTGTACTTGCTACAGCTATCTGCTTGATTCCAACTGGGACGACAAGGTTGCTCTTTCAAGAGTTTAGGTTTTGAAACCTTGATCGATATCTCGAGGTGTTTATTGCCTAAGTAAACTTAATAACCTCGCTCTTGGTGTGAAAAGACTTCGGTGAAATATCTGTTATTACCAAGGATATCATCTAGCGATTTGACCTGCCGCTATTTGGTTGTTGTCCATAAGGTTGTAATCGTCCGATTGGAGGTCGGGTAGCGATAGTCCTCGCGACGGGCTGTGAGGCAACTCTTGCGTAAGATAGTAACGGGCGTCTGTTTACGTAAGGGAGTACATGTGCGTGACCACCTTGCTGTGGTTGGAGGCGTAGGAATACTAAGGGGAATTTTTTGTGACTAATAGTCGTATTAGGGTCATATTGTCTGCACCAGCTAGTCTGAAGTCTGAGAGTAGGTGTGTTGGCGGCTTAATTCTTAAGAGTATTCAAAACTGGACTAGGTCCCGGGGTTTTTCTACGAGTTTGTATTTTCCCCGTTAACAAAATATTGTGTGTACTTTACTTTACTTACGCATTATATTTGAGTGGTCTTATATAATTAAAGTATCGTACTTGGTTGGTTGACATACTCTTTCGGATTCTTGTATTGACTCCCTTGTGTGAATCAATCAGATCTGAAAGAGATCTTGTTATTGAGTTCTTGATTACAGGAACCGGTCAAAGTTTGACTTATAGGTGGACTAAAATAAAAGATTGGTGGTGTACTCGGTACCCTCATCTTTTCAGGCAGTTCTACCAAGTTGCAACCAAAAGAAAAAGCACAAGCAACGCCATTATGTTCAGATACAACCCCTGCAATTGCACTTTTGCGATAATTCACTTTTAGGCCAGAAACGATCTCAAAAGCCATTAGGATGTTCTTCCGATTAGCCACCTGTTCAACTGAATCATCAAGGAAAACCAATAAATCATCTGCAAATTGCAGATGGTTAATAGTAGTACCATTATGCGCCACCTTGAAACCTGAAATCAAACCATTAGTTGCAGCTTTCTAAATCATAAGAAATAAGATTTCAGCAATTAAAATGAATATGAAAGGGGAAATAGGGTCTCCTTAGCGAATGCCTTTCTGACTTTTGAACAATTTGGTTGCTTGCCCATTTAAAACCACAGCAAACCTAGCACAAGAGACACACCATTTGATCCAACTCCTCCAAACATGACCAAAACCAAACTTAGCCATAGCCAAGTCAATACAGTTCCAGTTTACATTATCGAACGCCTTCTCGAAATCTACCTTACATAAGATACCAGGCCTACCTTCCTTTTGTCTCGAATCAATAAGTTCAGCGGCTATTAGGATTCCATCATTTATCTGTCTTCC
>JAJJMA010300659.1:0-16925 GCA_023529015.1 Papaver nudicaule | reverse complement strand
TTTCAAACAAGGGCACTTTATGAAAAATCCCTTGGATATATTGTTGTTCTAGATTCATAGTGATAATATGGAAGGTTCATGTCGGACTACTAGTTGCATGCCATAACTAGTAGAAGTTAGGTTTTGAAGAGATCATTCGTGTGCAAAGCGTTTACCACTAGAGTTGATGTGTGCCAGTTTAAATCTAGCAGGAAATTACAATCGCAAGACTTAACATCAACATCCATGCACATTATAATGTATAGAACAAACGTCATATGAACAACTACTTGCGAGCTAAAGACCAGGCAATGTTGGATAATATTTAGTTACAAATGGGGTCGATTGTTTACAACAAACTGAACACTCGTAATAGCTCATTTTTTTGATTCATATATCGACATTATTGCCAAAGGGGGGTGTGAATGTGAATTAACAATTGCAGTTTTAGAAGTGGTGCAAATATTCATAGCCTATTTGTCAACTGAATTGGTAACATCAGTAGCAGGTAAGGGACGTAAGACATGCCATCTACTACTACATCATAAATTTGAACAACTTGCAATGAGAACAAAGAAATACGCATATCGGATGTAACTTTTCTATTATGATTTTTGTATTAGATACAGCTGGTGCTCTAATTTCAATATGACAATATCAAGGGTCATGTTAGACACACAGATGTAGAAATTGAGGGTTTTAGAGTGATTATTTAGGGGCAAATGTTTATATCAGTTTAAATTTCAGTCGTAAGACATGCCATCAACATTCACCAGCACATAATTG
The DNA here is from genome assembly GCA_023529015.1 of Papaver nudicaule. Taxonomy (NCBI): domain Eukaryota; kingdom Viridiplantae; phylum Streptophyta; class Magnoliopsida; order Ranunculales; family Papaveraceae; genus Papaver; species Papaver nudicaule. The sequence goes on along the minus strand of JAJJMA010300659.1, from coordinate 16,160 downwards.
GGCCGACCGAGCGAAGCGAGGGAGGACCCTATATATGGTGACTTTGTGTAACATGTAGGGTAACACAAATTGAACCAATTTTGACAAAAAGATTCCACCGTCCGTAGCTGAAAATACTATGTTACCCTTTTGCGTCATTTTTTTTTATTTTTTTTCTTTTAGACAGTTTTGTAGATAAGCCAACATATTGAGGGTAGATATGGAAAAGTAAAAAATCAAAAACCCGGGTCATTAATCAAATTGTTGAGGGTATTTTTGTCAAGCCACTCAAAATCGACACAAAGGTGCGAGGTTCAAATCTCGCTAGCCTCATTTTCATTTCTCGATCTCTTCTTCTTCTTCATCATCATCCCATACTGGTCCAGTAATGGTCGTTCATCAGCTCACCACCATCGCCATTAATGGCAGCAGTCAAATTTCATCACCACCAACCTATGCCACCATTAACAGCCACCACCACCACCTTCACCGCCCCCACCAAAAGCACCACTAGCAAAACACCACAATCAGCAATACAACCACCACTAGCACCTGGGAGAAATTAGAGATACTCAATCAGCAATACAACCACCACCAGTTCAAATCAGTGATTGTAACTTGACTTGGTAAGCGAAACAAATTGATTATGATTGCCTCTTGGCTTGGTATAAGCAAAACAATTGTGATAATGTAAGAATTCGTGTTGTGAGTGTTAGTGTGTGAAACCATGAAATAAAATTGAAGGAGAAACCATGATTTCGATAGAGTGGAGGATTAATTTGATTTTTGTGTTAAGTAATTGTAGAATTGAATGCATAAATCGTTGTGGTGGGATTCTACCCAGATTTTCGTAAACTTTATCTGCACAAAGCGAATGATGTTGAGTAACATAGCATCTATGAACATTCTCAAACACAAAAATCAAATGAAAATTAGCTTGGGCTTACCTGGATCTTATACGAATCTATTGATCATTCCTTGTACCCTCTCCATCGAAGATCTCTTCTTTTTTCATCATATTGATGATTCTTGTAGCTAACAATAGCACCGATTAGATCTTAGTATGAAAATCCCCTTCATTTTTGTGCGAATCGATCCGCCAAAATCTGATTGCTACTCACAGCAGCATTATATCCCCAACTCTGTTTCTTCCCTAATTTTAGACCTAATATCCGGCTGAATGAATTAGGTAAGATATACAACCCCCAAACCTTCAACCCTGGAAAATCTATAGGAGAAGGTTGTGGAACAGTCATAACTCCAATTATTGTTCATGTAACTCAAAATCGTGGGGAGAGATTTAGAGAAGTTATAGACGAAGAACAAAAAATAAATGGGCAGTTGCTCTATGAAGTACAGAGGTAGTTAGTGGGGATAGAAGTAGAGGAGTTTGGGTTTTCGTGGTTTTTGGAAGGTGTAATTTGAGTGTAAAAATGTGTTAACTGTTAATTATGTGGGGTCACAATCAATAAAAAAGTTCTATTTGTGAATACTCTCACCACATTCATCTACAACATAAAAAAGTGGGGCCAAAATGAATAAGAATTGAGAATTTGGTTTCAATTATTATATATAAGGATTAGTGAGAGCACATGAAATGTATGAGTTTTGAGTCGCGTTTTCGGTTAAGTTTCAGCGAGAAATAGTACTATACATAAAATTATCAGAAAAATTCTAAACATTTTCAACTGATTATAAATTTTGTTTTACAAATTTATCTGAATATATGTTTTGTTTTTTTTGTTTTTTTTTTTCGCTTTACAAATATTTAGTTATTTCGTCGATTTCTTCGGTCGGGCGGCCCACTTCCACCGTGGTAGCGGTCATCTAGTAATATTTAGTTGCAATTGGGATCAATTGTTTACAACAACTGAACACTCATGATAGCTCACTGTTTCAATTATTATGTTTAGCGTATAATTAGACATTTGATAACAACTAATAACAAGTGTTATTAAACAACTAATCAATGTCCCGTTAATCTTTGTTTAGCGATTTACCGATTCAAATTTTATATCTATAAATATAGACCATATAGTTGCGAACTCCAACATCAACCTCACACCATAACATTACACATCTGATCAGAATATACAACCCTTCCCTTGATCATCTCTATTCTTGTTTTCAACTTCTTCTCTCTAAAATTTAAATACATATTTATAAGCTATAGTTATGGCTGAAGTGGTTCTAACGGTAGTTGGTACATTTGGAGTCGTAAAGGCAGCAGTTGGAATCTTGACGAACTTGGGTGCCGCTGAGTTCGGTTTACTATGGTATCATAAAGAGTAAAGACGACTTGGAAAAGCTTAAAAACACCTTAGAGGCGATTTTGGTTTCTTTGAATGATGGTAGAAACAAACAAGTGAACGGTGCAACAAGACTTTGGTTAACAAGGCTAAAAGACGTTGCTTATGATATTGAAAATGTTGCAGATGAGGTCTCCTACAAGAAAATGCGTCGTGAGAGGCGGAATCGGTTCGACAAAAAGTTATCTGATTTCTTTTCATCTTACAACGGCCTTATATTCTCTTACAGGGTGGCTAAAAAAGTTCAAGATATTAACAAAAGGCTTGGTGCGATTAAAGACGACAACAATTTGTCTAAGTTGCCGGTTACAGCTAACGTTGTAAGTAGTGTGCCATTGTCTCGTCGACAAACCTCACCGCGTGTCACTGAGTCAATTATAGGAAGGGAAGCTGATAAAAATGAAATAATAAGATTATTAACAACATCAGCGGCGTCATCTTCAGCAGCCTCGTCATCAGCAGCATCATCTTCGGCATCAACATACTTCAATAACAATCAATATCCTGAAAAAGTGTCTGTCGTTTCTATAGTGGGAATGGGGGGCGTTGGAAAGACTACACTTGCCGGACAAGTCTACGAAGACAAGGACATGGAAATATTTGACCCAAAAATCTGGGTCTGTGTAGCTGGTGATTTTGATACTTTAACGGTTTTATCCAAAATTATAAAGTGCGGTATTCCGGAAACATCAGGTTTGGAGGCACTGGAGAACAAAGTTGAAGAACAGTTGAAGGGGAAGAAGTATCTGTTAGTGCTCGACGACATGTGGAACGTACGTGCGGACGAATGGGAAAAACTTACACGTGTGTTAGCTGTTGGAGACAGAGATAGCAAAGTACTAATCACTACACGCGAAGTCCAGGGATCAGTAAAGGGAAGAACTCATCCATACAAATTGAAACAATTACAAGATGACGAATGCTGGTCAATTATCAAGAACAAAGCCTTTTCTGAAGGTGGAGCAAACCCGATGGATGGTGACATGCATAGCATCGGAGAAGAGATAGCAAAAAAGTGTAGGGGTTTACCACTTGCTGCTAAATCCCTTGGAAGTCTACTGCACTTAAAAAACAAAACAAGTGATTGGGAATCGATTAGAGACAAGGATATTTGGAAAAGAAAAGGAAATGATGAGTACGATATCATAGCAGTACTAAAATTGAGTTATGATAACTTGTCGCCCGAGTTACAACAGTGTTTTTCTTACTGCTCTATATTTCCCAATAATTGGGAAATAAATAGAGTTACGCTGGTTCAGCTGTGGATAGCAGAAGGATTTCTGAACACTTGTGATGTGGGAAACGAAAGCTCGATTGAAGATTTTGCGGATGAATTCTTTGAGAGTTTGGTATGGTGTTCATTTTTGGATGGTGTGCGAAAAAATTCATTGGGCGACATAGTGACGTGCAAGATGCATGATCTCGTGCACGATCTTGCAAAATCTGTTGCTGGGGATTTGGAATTGGCGACTCTGAAGGTGAGTGAGTTGAATAATACTTCTAAAATTCGTCGGTTACGGTTAATACAGGATGCTGATTTATCAACAACATTTCTGAAAAGTTCAAGTCATACGCGGACAGTTTTTATCCCTGACTGTTCAAAGCAGCTGGATCCTACTCTATTCTCAGGAAATAAGTACTTACGTATCTTACACGTGGGTCGTTCTTCACCATTTCCATATTCAAAGTTGCCTTGTTTGAGTTTGAAGCTCAAACATCTAAGGTACCTCCACCTATCCTTTCTTGATCTTAGGGAAGTAGCAACTGCTCAATCCATCAATACACTTTATAATTTGGAAACATTGGTTTTGTCTTGCATGTATGGTGTTGAAATTCTTCTTTCAAACATTCAATCTTTACAAAAATTAAGATATCTCATGGTCTCATGGACAGATATGGTAAAACTACCTGACTCTGTCACAAATCTTTCAAATCTGCAAACATTGGATCTCAATCATTCAGATATGGTAAAACTACCTGACTCTTTCTCTGTTTTGAAAAAACTTAGATTTCTAAATTTGTCTTTCACCCAAATCGAAGAGTTGCCTATTTCTATCACCACCCTCTCCAATTTGGAAACCTTAGACGTCAATAATTGTAAAAATTTAAAATCCTTACCGGAGTATGTAGCAGGTCTTGCTAAACTGAGGATATTTGATTTCAAAGACTGTCCATTGCTTAGTTCATTACCGGAAGATCTCGGAGCATTAACTCAGTTAAGATACCTTAACTTACGTGGTACTGAGATCAAATTATTACCCGAGTCTTGTGCTAACCTTAGCAATCTTGAGTGTCTTCATCTTTTCTATTGTGAGCTTCCCAAAGACGTCAAAAATTGGACAAAACTTAGAAGATTTTATCACTATCAGCAGAATAAACCAATGCTGGGTGTAGGAAAACTAGTTTTCCTTGAAGATTTGAGTTACTCGGTGCCAGAAAAGGTAATAAATGAACCTGAATGGAACGCTGGTATTGAAGAGTTGGGAAGCCTAAACTTTCTTGAGGTGCTAGGTATTGCGGATCTTCAGAACGTGAAAGACCCAATTGATGCCGAGAGAGCAAATCTGAAGGGAAAACAGAATCTTAGTGAATTGTATCTGACTTGGGCCCCTTCGGGTGAAAAAGGACAGGTGTGGGACCGGCATTCGTGTAATGATCTTCAAGTATTCGAAGCTCTCCGACCTCCCGCTGGTTTGAGAAGGTTGGAAATTCGTAACTTCATGGGGTTGGACCTTCCCACGTGGATGTGTGTTCCATCTGTTAGTCTTCCTAATTTGGAATGGTTGGAACTTAGAGATTGCTTTGGAATTGAACAACTACCGGCATCTATTGGGCAGCTCCCGCGTCTCAAGTGTCTTCATCTTACTAGAATGTCTTTGAAGAGTTTAGATACTGGCGGATTTCCTTCTTTAATTCAACTTTTTCTTATTGATTTGTTCCTTCTAGAAGAATTGAGTTATTCATCGCCTCCTTGTCTTCAGCTTCTGAATATTTTTGGCTGCAAAAGTTTAACAGGAATCCCTTCGTTTCCTTCTCTGACGCAATTGGTATTAGAGAAGGTCGACCCTAAGCTAGTATGCTCGGTTGGGAGAAGCCTGACATCTCTCACAAGACTGTTTTTGGAGAATGTTGATGATCTTATTTACTTTCCAATGAGCATACTCCAAAGCAAGTGCAATCTTCAACTTCTGCAGATTAGAGAGTGCAATCAGTTTCAAGGATTTCGAGTAATTGATGACGATAATGAGAACGCCGTTGCTCCTCTGCTTGTCCCAGATCTCTACTGCAGCTCTCTTCAACAATTGGTATTCATTGATTGCCCAGATCTCAAGCTTCTTCCAGATTTACGAGGAGGATGGACTTCTCTTCAGGCATTAACCATCTTCAATTGTCCAAAAGTGAAGGAGTCTTTAACCTATGATCTCAAATCTCTTTCCTCTCTTCGAGAATTGTATGTTGATTTTATTCAAAGAGACGAACAGCGAGGAGATCCATCTAGTACAGATGACTTGGTTAATTTGATGAAGAAGTAGCAGGTACTCTCTCTGTTCTCTCCATCTTCCTAATTTATAACAGTAGTTTCACCTCTATCTCAAGTTACAGACATGATTTGATTTTTTTTTTTTTTTTTTTAATGTTGTATGTGGTGCATCATACGAAGTTTAATTTTTGATTTTCATAATTATTACAAGTGATTACCAGGAAATTTAATCTGTTTCATGTAATTTCTTATATTCTTTCCAGGATTAGCTCGAGTTTATTTACTTTCATTTGCTTCATAGGTGTAAGAAGGGCTAAGGAGAGCCCCCTCATCTAGTCCAGACTGTAGGTATGTACATCTGGAACTGCAAATATATTTTTTTCTTCGAGTGCTGTCCTCATTTTTTGTTACCCATGATTCATGCTCCTAATTATGTTTACTTAGGTTTAGTTTTGCACTGCAGCTGAATACAACTGAACAGTATGGAAGCAGTAGAGCTGATAAATCAATGCCCATGGTTGGGTAGAGAAGTGGATTCACTACCTCAAGGCTGGAATGCTCAAAGATTGAGACCAGGTTTGTGAGTGCAAATTGACCATTCAATCTTTAACTCTTTTATTTTTTCTGCCAACGAATGGTGGATTTAACATTTGGAACCACTGAGAGCATTTTGTTCATTACTCAACACTCGCAAAGGATTTGCTTTGTCCTGGAACATTTGCTTCTTGTAAGTACTTGATTGCCTTTGCAGGACTTACTGGAATGGTGTATGCTTGGGAAATGCCATTTGTCATAGTCACCCGTTTGTTTTCTGTTGTTGACACTTGACATTAATACTAACTTGGTTTTGCAGTTGCAGACGCTGGAATCATGGAGCAATTGCAGCGTGCAGCAGAGAAGTGTTCCGTTGGCTGTTAGGTTTGCACTTGAAGAATTCTGGAAACTCTGAGTACTACTCAGTTGATAAAGCCACTTCACCAATTCACCATGCAACAGACAAATTCTACTGAAAAAGTAAAACCCACAGGTTTCACTCTTAGTACAAGTAGCCTAATACTTTTCAATTAGGCTTGCATCCATGACTCCTTTAAGCAATATACGTCTGAAGACTCCATTAGGAGAAATTTACTCTCTGAGGAACTTCCTTTTGGCTGCTCTATGTTTAAGTAACATCACAATGTATGCCGGGTGTTATTTGGGTGCTGCTATAGTATCCTGCTTTACTTTCTTGTACATACTCTTCTAGTGCTATCTCGCCACTCTTATGGAATGAAATTTAGCTTTTCCGAAAAGTATAGCTGCCCACAGAATCCCAACTGTGATGGGACTGCACAATGGTACTACTAGCTCTTACTGATGGCTATGCAGTGCAGCTATTAATATCGAAACAAAAGCATTGTTCCTCATTTCGAATGAGACTCCAAATTTGCATAAGAGGAGAGTAAATCAGTACTCTCCTCTTATGCAAGGTTAATCAGTACTACCTCTGCCTGGGGATTGATGGATCATATGTATATCTTTTGTATTCCAAGGTTAATCAGTACTACCTCTGCCTCATTACAAGAGTTTTTAACGAAAGAAATGCTAAATGTAATAAAGTTTCTTCAAAGTTACCATGTCTACCCAGAGCAATAGCTGATTCTCATATATACACACTACTAATGCATCATGTGCACATGCTTTTTTGCACATACAGCTCAGTCATACCCGGGTCCTCAAAATTCAGATATCATAACACTTCTGACAATAACTATAATGGCCAAATGAGAGAGCCAAACAAGGGTTCTACTTATTCGCTGTCTTTTAACAATTAGCTTGTTTCTTGATTTTAACTATCTTGCTAGTTGCAATTGCCCCTTTCTTGTCTTAACTTGTGGACTTTTGATCAACTTACTGTTTCTATATTTTTTTCGATAGGCACTGACTGGTTACATGATTATGATGGATCTGACAGGGTCATAGGCTGGGAAACGGCCTTTGGAGTTGGAGAAGACCAGGCAAACCTGGATTACCTAGTAGTTGAAAAAAGCTTATAAATACCCTCATACTGTACGCTTATACAGTTTCACCCCAAAACATTTCACTCTTTTGTTGGAAATGTCATCTCAAATACTTAGTTCATATACGTCTGTCAGGTTCCAATGGAAGCTTAACGACTTCTCAAATCTGAGCGCTAGTCATGAATCTAATGTTTTCTATGTGGGTAATTTGAAATGGTATCTAATCTCAACTACTCATAATTTGCTCGGCATGCTACATCTTTTTCTTTCTTTCTTTCTTTCAGTTTTTGAATTGATTATCGCGGTTTTCACTTATAGGAGGGCGAGAATACATCCAAAAGGAAACACTACAACATATGATAAGTTTAGTAGAACAGAGAGTGTAAAAAGTGTAATAGAACGCACACGATTAATTTTCCTAAATCGATGAGTTTCGATGATTTCGCGACGAATTTCGTTGTTTTGGTTTTAGAGAAGAAGAAGAAGAAGGAGGAGAATAGAATTTTTTTTTTTTGTGAAGATAAGTTTTTTTTTTGTTTTAGGGATAGGATTAAGAAATATATAGGTTAATTAGTTAAAGGGTATACTAGTCATTTCAAGTGTTAATTGAGGGCGAGAGGGCTCGCAGAATTTGGAGAGGGCTCAAAGCATGTGCCAAAAATAAAATATTTTCATCCGCGTGGGAGCTGCCCAGGCCCAGCCCAACAAAGAGAGTGTAAAGAAAGTCAGTTCTCTATTGCATTTGCACGTGAGTGTGTGGGGTTCTCTATAATAAAGTTGAGTCGGTTTTGGTTTGGTTTGGTACAAAACTCCGACCTGCCTTTAATCTATCTATCCATCGTGAATTTGCATTTGAGCCGGAAATTCACAGGTATCGTTTTTCTATCACCTCTGGGCTTTGTTATCTGATGATTGGAGGATTTATCGACTTTTAAAAGAGTTCCTCTATGCCAATGCCTGTTAGATGACTGTCAAAATGTCACAATAGAAAAATCCTAAGGTTGTTGATCAAATGAGTTTGGGGTTGTGGTTTTGGTTTTGATTTTGATTCTTGGTTTATAAAATTTAACATGTGACATGATATATGATCAATTGGTCATTCATAGCTTCATGCTTCGTAAGAATTCCTAAGTTGCAACGACACATACGTTTGGTTTGGTCTGCCTCTAAGAGGAGGTAACTAGTAGTAGTTTCCGGTGCTTCTGAATCAAATGCACCTATAACCACCAGCAGTAGTTGACTAGAAGTTTAGTGCATGCATTTTTGTTATACTTAAGGTTTCAACAAACAGTATGTTGGCAGATATCATATCCACTACCGAATCAGACTTTCACATGTGAACATGGCAGACACAACCAATAGCTGTTTAACTTGTACTCCGGAGATCATGTGATTCATGTGGGGATGGAATGGGATTCAAGTCAACTATACATTTCAGTAAGATCCAAATCAGAGATTGATGTATGTGCATTCATTGTTCTATTAAGTCTGTGTCAGAAATTAATGACTAACCAGACATGGCCAGCTATTCCTTATTATATTAGTAAGTTCTCTATGCAATCCGCAGTCTATATAAAAATTCAGAGAAGAATTGATTTTGATATGAAGAAGGTGAAGTATATATGGAAATGTGAGGTTTTGATATGAAATAAAACTTTTTTTTTTTTTGATTCTTTCTTTCCTGATTCTTCTTCTTCCAATTCTTCTTTCATTTTCTTCAATCATTGATCTTCATCTTCATATGTGTGAGTATTCCTTCTTTAGAAGATGCACTACAGCTGCTCGATACAATGCAGCAATAACCCAAATGTACATTTCCCTTGTTGGTCGGCACCCCCACCGTGTGGGACCATCTAGTTAGTAGGTAACAAGGGCCTAGCTGGCTAATCCTCTGATCAGGGCCTGCTTCTGGTAGTGATTACAAGTTATGATCATGCATTCCATTCCCAAAAGTCAAGTCCAGAGATATGGATAAGGCTAAGCATGTGGGTCTCCTAATTGTGGATTATTGTTTAACAATTAGCTTATTGATTTAACAATGTTGCAACTAGCTACGTACCTCTCTTTGTCTTAATTAGCTTGTGGACTTTTGATCAACTTAATTACTGTTTTTTATGATTTTCGGCAGGTGATGACTGGTGAATGCTACTATTATGAATTTGAAAAAGTCGTAGTCGAAGGCTGCTTTGGGAGAAGATCAGGTATCGATGACTAATTAATAACGTTTACGCCATTTTTGTATGGTATAATGTGAATGCATGAACATTGCGAAAACACAAACAATAAAATGACGTTTTAAATGCTAAGGCTATTGTTAAGCACTCGGCAGAGATCATATCAATGAATCAAACTTTCATATGTGAACATGGCAGACACAAGTAATTACTGTTTAACTTGAAATCCGGTGATCCGTGATCGATTATGGAGTAAACAAGTAGCAGATGGCTCCTCATTCCAATTTTGTCAACTGTAGTAAGTAGTTTTCATTGTTTGTCCCAAAGTCAGATGTTATTGAGAAGAACAACAAACACCCTCCCCTTGACCGAAAATTAGATTACATTATTACTATCAGTCCTTGTTTCCTGAACCACGCACCACTAGTACAAGAATATCTCGATCAAAGCAGACCCTAATCTTCGAAGGGCCTTAAGGTAATGATGGCAAGGTTGAGTTCACTCCAATTTTGAAAATTATAAAATCCTCTCATAAGGATAAAGCCAAGTATGAGGCTGTGTTACTTGTTTGCTTTAACAAATGTTGCAACTATCATATCTCTCCCCGTCTTAGCTTTTGGACTTTGATCACCAACTTAGAGTTTTATAATTTTTGGATAGGCCACAGGTTAACACGCATTATGATGGATAGGACAGGGTCATGTCATAGGCTGGGAAACAGTCTTTGGAAGCCCCATCGGCATCACTTATAATTTAGTAATTTATGCATTTTTGTAAGAGTCCATTCAATGTGAATGCATGAACATGGCACAAACACAACCAATAAATAAGGTTCTTAACAATTGGCTGCAGATATTGACTGCTAACACTCATGAATTTGTCTTTCACATATGAACACGGCAGACACAACTAGCTAATAACTAAGATTTGAATATAAGCTTATGGAGTGAACATGTAGGGATTACATTAACTGTATATATGTTTCTATAAGATTCAAAATCTAAGATTTATGCATTGCTTCGGCTAGTGTAATTAAGATCATGTCAGACATCAATGAGAGTAATTAAACATTGTCAACTATTCCTTATTGTATATTAGTATAAGTTTTCTATTCCAATCTTCCATTTATAAATTCGAAGCAAAATGCTAACCTCCATCTCACACATAAACAACTACCAATCTGAGAGTTATACTCAACTTGCTTTCGACCTTTTGCTTTGTTTTCTTTCTATTTCACTCAAATTTGCTTCTCTAGTGTTTCTTCTTTCATATAAACCTTATCATTATGGAAGATATTCTTATGAGTGGTGCAACAGGAATCCTTAAAAAGCTGGTGGGTGTTGTTTCCAAAGACATTGTTTCGGCTTTGGGTGTCGAAGATGACTTGAAAAAGCTACAAAGTACATCTGAAATGATTCTTGCTGTGATTGCCGACGCCGAGAAAAGGCAACAAAAGGAAGAACTTGTAAGACTTTGGTTGAGAAGGCTCAAGGATATTGCATATGATGTTGATGACTTGATTGATGAGTTCTCCTCTGAGGGTATGCGTAGCTCCAAGCATAAGGTAATCAATTTCCCCACATCTTCAAACCCTTCACTTAAATTTCGTCTAAAAATGGGTAAGAAAATTAAGGATATTAATAAAAGATTAGAAGTAATTACCAAAGATATGGATAGGTTTCAGTTGGAAAGTACTACACCTATTCCTGATGGTGAAAGTACTGAACAACTGTATCGACAATACACATCCCATGGTAATTATTCAGAAATTGTTGGAAGGGAGAATGATGAATCCCACATAATACAACTTATAACAGCCAATACTACATCTTCTTCTTCTTCATCATCTTCATTATCATCATCAACATTTCCTGAAACCATTTCTACAATATCCATAGTGGGCATGGGGGGGTTGGGAAAGACAACTCTTGCACAACTCGTCTACAAAGACGAGTTAGTAAAGAAAGTGTTTGACCTAACAATGTGGGTCCAAGTCTCGGAAATTTTCGATATTGAAATCATCTTAGTGAATATTATGGAGTCCATTACTGAAACTAGGTTCCATAAGCTTTCAAATTTTAGTGTATTAGTCGATATAGTTCAAAAAAAATTGAGTGGGAAGAAATATTTGTTAGTACTAGATGACTTGTGGAACGAGGATTCAGAGCAATGGGGGTGCCTCATGTCTGTGTTGCTCGTTGGTGCTCCAGGGAGTAAAATACTAATCACTACACGTAATGATCAAGTTGCATCTGTTGTTAGGGGGAGTATTCCCCCTTACAATTTGGATCTATTAGAAGATGATGCATGTTGGTCTATCATTAAACAAAAAGCCTTTTCTCCCGGTGGAGCATTAGATTCTTCTAAAATGTCAAGCATAGGAAAAGAAATAACAAAAAAATGTGGTGGTTTACCACTTGCAGCTCAGTTTCTTGGAGGTCTAATGCGCTTAAAAAATAAAGAAAGTGATTGGATATCAATTAGGGATGATGATATATGGAATACTCCAGAAAGCAAAAGAAAAATCCTACCTGTATTGAAATTGAGTTATAATTACTTGCCATCACATTTAAAGGGACTTTGGTTCATCTTTGGATGGCAGAAGGATTTCTCAAACAATCTAATATACGAAACAGAAGATCAAGTGAAGACTTTGGACGTGATTACTTCGAAAGTTTGGCGTGGAGCTCCTTCTTCCAGGATTTTAAGAAGAACGACTTGGGCGACATTGAGACATGCAAGATGCATGATTTGGTGCATGATCTTGCAAAAGATGTTCTTGGGGAAAATGAATTAGTGTATCTCAAGGCAAGTGAGTTTACCGATGTTGCTGATGTTCGACGGTTACAGTTAGATTTGGATGAAGACATATCAGCAACATTTCTGAAAAACTTAAGATATGCAAAGAAGTTACGGACACTTTTCATCCCTGAAGGTTCAAAGTTGGATAAGTCTACATTCTCAAAAAATAATCACTTGCGTATCATACATGTGAGTCATTCACTAAATCCTTCTTTTTCAAAGTTGCCTTCTTTGTGTTTCAAGTTAAACCATTTAAGGTATCTGCGCCTTACTTACATTGATCTTAGGGAAGCAGTCAATGGTCACTCCATCGGTGAACTTTATAATCTGGAGACGTTGGTACTGACTTACATCTATAGTGTTCAAAATCTTCTTTCAAACATTCATTCTTTACAGAAATTAAGATATCTTGAAGTCTCTTTCTCGGATATGGTAGAACTACCCGACTCTGTCACAAGTCTTTCAAATCTACAAACACTAGATCTCAATCATTCAGATATAAAACTCATTCCTGACTCAATATCTGGTTTGAAAAATCTAAGGTTTCTTAATTTGTCATTCAACCCTATTGAGGAATTATCAGTTTCTGTCGTCGCCCTCTCCAATTTGGAAACATTAGACGTCAATAGCTGCAAAAATTTAAAAGCCTTACCAGAGTCTGTGGCAGGTCTTGCTAAACTGAGGATATTTGATTTCAAAAACTGTCCCTTACTAAAAGCATTACCTGAAGATATTGGAGATTTAGCCCAGTTAAGGTCCCTAAACTTAGATGGTACCGAGATCGAAGTGTTACCTGAGTCTTGTGCTAACCTCCATAATCTTGAGTTTGTTGATCTTTGGAAGTGTTTTCCTCCCAAAGAGGTAACGAATTGGATAAAACTGAGAAAGATGCACTTTCGTCGGAAAGAATCAATGATACTGGGCGTAGGAAAACTTGCTTACCTTGAAGACTTGATTTACGTGGTGCCATGGGAATGTGAAGTTATTGATGGTATTGCAGAGTTAAGAAACTTAAAATTTCTTGAGACTCTAGCTATCCTGGCTCTTGAGAAGGTGAATGACCCAAACAATGCTGAGAGAGCAAATTTGGAGGGAAAACAATATCTCCGTGCATTGTTTCTGGATTGGAGTACAAAGGAGGAACGGAAGTTTGGCACTCCGAGCCTGGGCTACAAATTGCGTACTGATCTAGAAGTATTTGAAGCTCTTCAACCTCCCACTTGTTTGAGAGAGTTGAGTATTCGTCATTTCAGGGAGTACGATCTTCCAACGTGGATGTGTGTTCCATCATGTCTTCCAAATTTGGTTATCTTGAAGTTCGCCAACTGTAGAGGACTTGTGGAACTTCCGGCAGCTATTGGGCAGCTCCCACGTCTAAAGTCTCTTCAGATTTCAAGAATGCCTCTGGTGAGTTTGGATATCGGCGGATTTCCTTCCTTAATTAAACTACATCTTATTGATACGTTTCCTCTGGAAGAAATGTGCTATTCCTATCCTTGTCTTCAGGATCTGAAGATCATCGGCTGTAAACGTTTAAAAGAAATTCCTTCGTTTCCTTGTCTGACGCAATTGGTATTGGAGAAGGTCGACCAGAAGTTAGTATGCTCGGTTGGAAGAAGCCAGACATCTCTCACGGAGCTCACTTTGGAGAATATTGATGAGCTTGTAGACTTCCCAGTAAACATACTCCAAAACAATTCTAATCTTCGAGTTCTTAAGGTTAAAGAGTGCCAGCAGTTTCAAGGATTTCGAGTAGTCGATAACGAGAATGGCCCTGAATTCCATATCTCTCTACAGAGATTGCAATTCGTTGATTGCCCAGTTCTAAAGTTTCTTCCAGATTTACAAGGATGGACTTCTCTTCAGGAATTACACATCTTCAATTGCCCACAAGTGAAGGAAAATATGGATAGGCTTACGAAGTTCAGTTCTTGTATTCTCCTTCCTCGTGAAGGTAAAGAAGAAGATGAGGTAAAGAGTATTCTTGGTGGCATTAATGTAGATTCTTTTCACCCCTCGAAATCAGGTAAAGAATTACGTTCTCCCGATGATGAAAATAGGGAGGGGCATTACGTGCTGAAGAGAAGAACGACCCCTATATAGCAATTCTTTCTCTTGTAATCATTTCTTCTTTTCTTTTTTATTTTTTCTTTCAATAAGTTGATCACGTTCCTTCTGGATATTATTGTAATCCTGAGTTTCAGAATAATGAAAATCTGGTTTTACCCTCTGCATTCTTTCACCTAGAAGAAGCTTTGGGGTTCTTGTTTTGAATTTGTTTTGAGTGTTTTAGCATGCCTTGGCTAAAACTTTGAAAAACTGTGGTTGCTCTATTTTCTTTGCTCCTCTTGCAATTTGCTTTTGAGTTGGCATTTTGTCTTCTCTTGTCCACTATGGCAAGCACTAGTAGTAGTGCTGCCAAAGTATGAGAGACTAGGTATCACAATTTTTTCATCTACCCCCAAGCAAACTGGTTCCCTTCGGTAGAAGCAATGACATGCTACTTTGACGTTTAATGTAGGAATAAATTACACTCCCACTCTGACTTGCAAACCTTAGGCACAAAGCAATTTTAGCATGAAAACCCATGACCATTATAAAGCTTAAAGCACAACCAAGTTAAACAATGTGTAAAGAACATGGCGCGCTTTCATATTTGATGTCTTCATAGGCTTAAATTATCGAAAACACAACATAGCTCCCCAAAGGAAATGGAATACGTGACCATTTTAAACCTCAACATACCTGATGAAGTTAATAGCTCATATGTCTGTTCCTGCTGGAAAGCAATTGCTAACCAAGCTCACAAGGTCTCGAAATATTCATCTCTAGCTGTTCAAAATGGTGAAGCAATCTCCTTCTGGTTTGATGTTTGGTGTGGTAATCAAGCTCTTAATTCTGCATTTCCATCTTTATACAAGCTCAGCAAAAATAAACAAGGTTCAATCTCTTCTCACATTGTTTCTGGCAATTGGAATTTTCACTTCAAAAGAGCTCTCTCTGATCTTGAAGCCGAACAGTTGATCTCTCTCATTGATCTCATTGGCTCCGAACCTCCACAATTGTGCGACACAAAAGATAGAAGAAGGTGGACTTTATCTTGCACAGGTACCTTTTGGACAAGTTCTTTATACTCTGCGCTATATCAAACACCTGATTATGCATCATTCCCTCATAAAGCTATTTGGAATAAAAAAGTTCCAACCAAAATCAATTTTTTCATTTGGACTGCTGCCCTTGATAGAATTGTGACAATTGATAAGGTTATTAGGTGGGGATTTTATCATGTTAATAAATGCTTGCTTTGTGGTAACGCGGAAGAGAATATCAAGCATTTGTTTTTCGACTGCCATGTTTCAAGACAAATCTGGGAGTCCTTGCTTCCATCAAATGGAATTTCTGGTCCTTGGCCCTC
>JAJJMA010300646.1:686-11138 GCA_023529015.1 Papaver nudicaule | reverse complement strand
TTTTTTTTTTTTTTGTTTTTTTTTTGATCAGCAAACTTAGGTAGATTAAAAGGCATACAAGCCGTATGCGGGCGGATACAACCAAAGACGAGCAAAAAGCTCAAAGAAAAAGAGAGAAAAAAGAGTAAAAACTAAAAATTAAGAACTAAATACGCCAGAAGAACTACAAGAAGAGTTACAACTATACGTACCTAAGAACGAAACTAAAAACCGCAACTTGCACCTTTCACACGAGGCATGCAGCTATCAAATGGGAGACTCCTCCACAGAGGTTAAACCAACATGATGTTTCGCAAAGTCACCAAACATTCCTTGACAATCTTTCTTTGAAGAAGGGAAGCCGAATCCCAAAACTGAACCCATGTCTTTAAGACTAGTCACTGATATCATATTAGGATCACTAAGACTACCTTTAGGAAACATTCCCGAAGCCTTGGATTTTGAACTCACTTTTATATTTGAACCTATAAGTGGTTCCGACGAAGATGGTTTGTTGAAGTGAGTTTGGGAATCTTGAGTTTCTACATGACTTGTGATGACTTTCACTTGCAACTGCCTTGTAACCACTTCTTCCTCTTCTTCCAAATCCTCAAATCTGTTATGAGTTTCAAAGCCTGGAGGAATTGAAGGATAGTTTGAAGAGATACTAGCCCCTTCCGTAACCTGTTGAACATTAATGAGAGAATTCATCTTAATACCTTCTTGACTCTCCTCAATCGAAAGAGTTTCTTTCGCTTTATTCGATCTTCTCTTTTTCTTCTTAATGATCTCATTAGGAACACTTGAATCTGCAGTCTCAGTGGAATACTCCAAGCATTTATTCATCTCCATATAATGAACAAAAACTTCTCTCTAGACATGAATATATAGGAAATTTCTTGAAATGATTAAAATATAGAGTCACTTAGTGTTACAGAAAAAATTTTAGTACAGAAAAAACAAATAGCATCGGTGCAAAACAAATTCTAGGTCGCCTTGCGCTTTGGGTTTGAGTCTTTGGGTTTTGGCACAGTTTTATCCGGAACGTCTCTCCGAGAATAATTTTTCCATGATACCCTGCCCAGATCACGTGGATTTATAGGCGGCAATTGAAAATCATTTCGAGGAGTTGTTACCGTACTGAATTCCTCATCGACATTATCATAGGCATCTATGTAATTTTTTGGAGGTACCTTAAACACGATATATTTTTTGTGGTTCTCTTGGTCTTTAACATAAAATACCTGACTAGCTTGAGAGGCTAAATTGAATGGATCTCCCTTCTTGTCCAACTTATCAAGTTCAACCAAAGTGTAGCCAAGTTTATCTGTTGAGACCCCCCCACCTTTGTTATTGTCAACCCAGTCGCACTTGAAAAGAGTGATTTTCGTTTCATGATAAGTTAGCACCCAAATCTCTTGTAAAACCCCGTAATAATCCCCTGGAGCTAAGGTTATTTCTCCCGATCTGTTAATGTTCGTGTCTGTTGCCTGTACATAGACCCCGCTATTCTGGTACACTGAACCTTCACGAGATTTTGTGCGAAATAGGTAACCATTGACTTGATATGCATCGTATATCGTTACATTCTGTCCCGGGAATTTTGATAGCCACCTTATACTCTCCGTGACACTTCCTCTGGAGACACCCAACTCTCTCCCAACCTGAAATTCATTACAAGGATTAGCCTACAACTTTTCTGAAAGATTTCAAAGCAAAAATAACCTTTTTTGCAAACTCTACCTTTGTTTTTAACCATTCGCCAAAGTCGTCACAATGTTGTTTCTGCAGCAATGCATTGCTTTTATTGGGAAATTTACTTCGCAAAATAGTCCATGTGTCGTCTGGACGGTACAATGATAACTGTTATGCTCATCAAACAAATTTGGACCTTAAAAAAAGAAGAAGAAGGATGAAGTTAGAAACGAAAACTTACTCAATGTAAGGTTCGACATCCTGAGTATTCCGCAATACATACAAATGCGCCTTTTTCCACAATTCATGACTGACACTCGTCAGTTGACCAGGGGATGCTGCTTTTCCCTCGAGGGAATTATAATCTTCACCAGATGTGTTATGCTGGTCAGGTGGAATTCCAACTGTCTTCATGCTCCTTTGGTACTCACCGAACATCTCAATCGTCTCTTCGACAACATTCCCTTCAGCAATGGATCCTCCAGGCTTGTTCTTGTTTCGCACATGCCCTTTAATAACCTTCATGCACCTTTCAAAAGGATACATCCAACGAAAGCATACAGGGCCACACAATTCAACTTCCCTGGTAAGATGCACAGTTAAATGAATCATAATATCGAAAAAGGATGGAGGAAAGTATTTTTCGAGTAAGCACAACGTCTCGCAGAGATCAGCCTGCAATTTTTGTAGCTCTTCCACCTTGATTTCTTTGCTAGATATCGCCTTGAAAAAGTAACAAAACCTCATAATAGCGTATCTTGTAGGCTGCGGCATAATCGATTTGATCGCAACGGGCAAAAACTGCTGCATCAGCATGTGACAGTCATGTGATTTGAGTCCAATAAACTTACGATCTTTGCAACTGACCAGGCTGGAAAAATTTGAGCAATACCCTTGTGGAACCCTTAACTCAGACAGTGTTTTAAAGAACTTGTCCTTTTCCTCCTTGGATAATGTGAAACTTGCTGCGGGTAATTTTATTACACCACTACTGTCTTCCTTAGGATGCAACTCTTCTCTTATCCCGATCTCCTGTAGATCCAGTCGAGCATTGTAATGATCTTTCGTCCTCGATTCTGTGTTCAGCAATGTTCCGACAATACTGTCGCACACATTCTTCTCCACGTGCATAAAATCTAAACAGTGGTGGACAAGATTGTGCTTCCAATAGGGGAGTAGCTTGAACCATATGTTGAACTTTTTCCAGTAAGGTGGTTCCTCACCCCTCGCCGACCTCTGCTTTGGTAAAGCAACTTTCCTTGCAATTCGCTTAAATTTCATCTTTCCACCTCTTCCAGGAGTCCTCACAATTTGTACTTTAGTATCCTTCTGTCCCTTTCCCCATGAGTTCTGTATAGTACTCACCTCGGCGTATATTTGTTCCCCAGACCTAGGGTTTGGAGCTAATCTATCTTCTACTTTTCCATTGAACCCCATCTGATATCTGAAAGGATGATATAACGGTAGGTATCTTCTGTGATCGGTATAGACCTCTTTGCCGGAGTGTTTGAGTCTGACATATGAAGTATTCACCCCGCACACAACGCAGGCTCTTCTTCCGCTGTAGGAACAACCGCATAGTGTACCAAGAGCAGGGTAATCATTGATTGTCCATAAAACGACTGCGCGTAGAGTAAAATTCTCCTGGTTACGCGCATCAAAACATTCAACTCCTTCAAATAATTTCTTAAGATCCTTAACAAAGGGTTCTAACATAACGTCGATGTTCTTACAAGGCCCACCATCTATCAGTAATGACAGCATTATGAACTTTCTTTTCATACACAACCACGGCGGAAGGTTGTATATCACAGTCAAAACTGGCCATACACTGCGATGATTATGCATGCCTTTGTTTACGTCAACTCCATCAGCAGAAACACCTAGACGCAGATTTCTTGGGTCGGCAGCAATTTCAGGGTATTTTTCGTCTATCGCTTTCCATGCCGGTGAGTCTGCTGGATGACGCATAACACCGACGTCTTTCTTTCGACTGGTGTGGTGCCATATGAAGTCTGACGATGTTTTCTCTAAAAGAAAATAGGCTTTAAATCTTGGGATGATAGGGAAGTACCACAATACTTTTGCTGGAGTATTCACATACACCTCACCCGTATGAGTGTTCACTTTCCATCTTGATTCCCCACAAGTTGGACACTGCTCCGCTTTCTCATGCTCGTCCCTATAGAGAATGCAATCATTGATACAAACATGTATCTTTTCATACTCTGAACCAATTTCTTTCATAAGCCTCTTAGCCTCGTATGTATTTTGGACCAAATCATTATCTGGAGGGAGCATTTTTTTCAGCAAAGGTAGAAGTTCATTAAAGAAACTATCTGATGCTCCATATTTGCTCTTCAAGTTGAACAACTCACACATTGAAGATAACTTTGTGAATTTGGAACATTGTCCATATAGGGGTTTCTTAGCATCATCAAGTATCGCCTTTAGTTTCTTGTCTGGCAAATTGCCTGCAAGTTGTTCAACCATGTGGATCGTGTCTGCAGTATCTGTGGGAATTTCCATTGGACAATCACCATCTTCCTCAGAATGCCCGCTTCTTTCTGACAGTACATCTTCTTCCCCGTGCTCAGTCCATTTGGTATACTTTGGGTTTATTCCGTTAGCTACTAAATGGAACTTAACCTTTTCAACCTTGCGATCCCAGCAGTTTAAGCATTTCTTGCATGGACATGGAATTCTAATTGGGTCGTCATAATCCGTGCAATTATTTGTAATCTCCCAATGGTTGACAGCAAACTTCAGAAATGCATCAACTCCATCTTTATAAGCCTTTCCTAATTTATCGTGTAAACGCATCCAAGATTTATCCATTACTCTAGGATCCATTCAGCTACACAGAAACATACATAACTTGTCGTTAACCACTTATAGAAATGTTTATGGAGTCGTAGTAAAATTCTAAGTTATCAACAAAGGGTCATATATGTATACAGAGAATAATCTGTTAGATCCTTGCAACAATAAACTCTAAATGTTAGATGTATCAGGAGTATATGTAATGACATATAAATAGCGCAAGCAACTTAGAGGAACTACGAGGGCAGAACCACCTGTTCTACAAATTGCACTTAACACAATTTGGCCCTGCCCTCTTAGTTCCTCTAGGTTGTTTGCGTTGTTTATATTTCACTACATATACTCCTTGATACATATAACAATTACAGTTTATTGTTGCAAGGATCTAACATTTTCACAAACCAAAAGAAAACAACAAAAGAGAATCTTCTTTACTAATATGTATACATATCAAAGTTCCAAATCTATGCAAACACGAATAATGAACAGTATCATGCAACAAAGGACACAAAGTCATTCCATGCATATACCACGCGTAAAAGGCATAAATAAACCGGATATGATAACATGTTCATGGCAAATCGGATACTTCAACCTATAACTGTACAGAGGGTTAACAAAGGTGAAACAAACAACTCTAAATGGAAAACAAGATGAAAAAATTCACATAAAACAAGCCCCTTAAAATTTACATGCGTACTAACAAAAACCCTAACTGACAAGTGAAAGAGTAATGGAAGAATCTATGGGACAGAAAGACTTACATGATGGATCAAAACAAGATGCTGCAACTTTGATTGGAAATTGATATTGCTGGGGAGATATCACACCGTAAACACAATGTTTTGTTTCCTACAGATTATAAGATTTAGGAAGAGAAAGGGGTCATGAGATTACAAAAGTTGAAAATTTGAGTTACAAAGGGCGGGATAAATTGTAACGCCCCGCTGGATTGAATTGTAGTGTAAATGGAGATCCGTTAAAAATGGAAGTTAGTTTTTTTATTTTAACAAGTGTACCTCATGGGATAAAAACTGAATTGACTAGTTTTACGTGTAATATCTTGCAGGTACTATCTCCTGATATTTCGTCGGTTAACAATCGATAAAATAAAGTGGATTTTTTAGATAGAGATACTCCTCTGACTAATCAATTTGTTATGTTAGGAAAATTAGATAAATATTAATAGGTAAATTTGTTATACACATTCAATGTGGTGATATACGCGTATATTCAGTCTAATTTAGAATCATATATACGTCCCAAAAAATTTAGTTACCATTAAACAATTCAAGGTGCATCTTTTAGAAATATAAATAGTGAAGAGGTTGTAAAAGCCACACCATTATTCAAAAATTGAGATAGATCAGACGAGAACAATGAGTTCAAACAAAAGAGATGTGAGAAATTTTCTTGATATGGCAGAGGAGAGAAGCACCAAAAAACCCAAGTTGGATTTTCTTGAGGAAGATGAGGCAAACAAATTAACGATCAGAATGACTATGGGCGGGGTGCTTAGCATATCTAATGTCCCATTTGAAACTGAAATACATGCTGAAATCAATGGTGTTAAAGTTCCTGCAGTTGTGAGAATTGATGATGTAGAGAATAGTACTCCTGCTTCTGGCGTATTCATTGATGAATTGGGTTCTCCTCCCGAAGGTTTTGCTACTTGGAATGACTTCGCACGGAGTTATAAAGAGGGAAAGGATGATCTTAGTGAAGCAGGAGTAGTTGATGACATAGATGACGTTGTCAATGACGATGAAGATTGGTTTTTTTGAATTTGAAAGGTTACTAAAGTTGATGACGTTGATGATGTTGACAATGACTTGTGTGTCCCAAGTAGTGGATCATTTATTTAAATAAGGCTTGAAAATTTTAATCTTTTTCAGTTATTAGGTCTCGATCAGGTTATGAAGCAGTATGTAATAGGCATTGCTCAAGTTTCTGGTACTAATAAAATGATTATCTTTTATATTTGGTGGAATACTTTAAGTCTCATTTTTTTTTTAGAAACAGGTCCATAACAAGTGCTAACAGATTACAAAAAGACTGGAGCATTAGACTATGTGCTAACAGATTACAAAAGACCGGAGGATTAGACTATGTACCATACGGAGCAAGATTATTAGTATCAAATTGCTGATTTGGGCAGAGATTTTACATCCAAAATATATCATTCTCCCATTTGCAGTATATATCAGTTTCCATATATCAGTTTACGTGATTTGTATTCTTGTTAAAAGCGGCATCAAAGATAATACTACGAGATATGGAATGAGTGTACAACTCGTTCTCTCATTTACTTTTTAATCTATATCTAGTTTCCTAAAATAACAAACATAATATACTACCTAACAAGATTTCATTTATCTATCCTTTTTAGTCAAATAACAAACGGAATTTACGTAAAATTTGCACTACATTTGTAGTTATGCTCGTGCGTGATACACGTTTGCTAATTCATGTTTTTCTATTTAAGGTCATATATGTGTGTAGAAGATGCCACAGTTCACATAGATCAGTTTCATATTAATCACCTTTTAGGAGAATGAACTGCATATCTCATTGTTTCCAGTATTTTGCTATTGGTTCTAAAGATATCCAATGCAATTCCATCAAGAATGTTCTTGAGACTGAGTTTAGGATCCTAAGGCAAGATTCAGTAGTTATTCAACCTAGACTTGGGTTGTTTATAATCTGCATGAGGAAGCGAGCCCATTATTATCGTTTGCGAGAGTCTAAAGCGATTCATGTTGATGAACATCGCGTGGAATTGGTTCGTGGGGAGGGTCGATGCAGTTGTCCTTCTGATCATCATGTTATCGTCCTTTTTAGACAGGTGCATCAACTTCGAGACCAAGTGAATATGCTTCAAGACAACCTACGACGGGCATTGGAAAACAGTGATGATAATGATGAATGAAGATTGGAGAGAAAAGGGGTTTGAAAGGGGATTCTTATATTAGGAGTATGTTTAAGAATATTTATCATTAAAGTAATTATTTTTGTAATAACAATTTTGATAATTAATAAGATATTTTTATCATTTGTTTCAATTTCAATACATGATTCACTATTGAGTTTGAGTGTGCAAAAAATCGATGGATGCCTCAAATATATCTGGAAACTTTGGGAAACAATTGTTGAACATATATTTTGAAAACGCAATTTGATTGATGCACAGCTAGGAAAAGAATCAATAGAGAACAGTGGTGTAGGTTAAGAGAAGTGTGCAGTGTAGGTTATCGTCACTGTTTTACCCTCTCGAGTTGTCACGGGACTATCACGTGCCATATTTTTTAGTACACACATGTAGTCTGTACATGCGACTCCACGGTGAAGATTCCCACTCAAATTCTCGACCGTAGATCTAGTTCTGTGGTACCAATTACACGACTTAGTGCAGCTGTGCCATAACCAAGCCCATTTGACTGACCACAGAAAACCCAGTTAAATATCACGGACTTGTATACATGGTATTTCGCCCTAGTCTTATCCACAGCGAAGAAATCTCCGTTTGAATCTGGTTCACAAAATCTGTTCACGTTGTAGGGAAAGGAGGACCACCAAATCGAAAGGAAAGCGACTTCCACATTTTTTTTGTACAAATAAGGTCACTAATTTTATATCCTGATTTATTGCAAACTAAATAAAGCAACTGATTTCCAGATTCAGGGTTTGTGTACTCTTCAAATCGATTCTTATGAATCCAATTTGATGTCCCATGATAATCCATGACAAATAATAGAATTGGTCTTTTGATTATAAAGCATTGTTGTTATGTACAATTTGTTGTTTCATTCGAATTGTTGGTCCTACAACAAATATAAGCAAAGCAAATGTAGACATAGGGATTCAATTTAGCTCCACATGTTGATTATGTACATGTTCCATGTTCGATTGGTTACTCAAAGACCTCACAGTACAATGCCATTGAGTAGATAGCACTGAGAAAAACATAAATGCAAAATCTTAAATTCTATCTGAATTTGACTATGGTTATTTGACATGTCTATTTGGTCGTCCAATGTGATTGTTACAACCTGCAATATGCAGCTATTTCTTTTAATGATTGTGTTTTAGTGGTAGCCATATATACTACACGAAAGTTAATTGAATGATGGAATATCCAATGCAGGTTCTGCATATGGCCGTCGATTTTACCGAAAATGAGGATATGGCAATTGTCCGAGCATGGAAGACAGTTACAGACCACGATTACCAAATGCTTATGAATGGGAACTTCCGCAATGCACATATAACCCATGCCCATCTGTGGAACCGCGTATTTGCAATTTTTGCAGCTATAGATGGCAACGGTAACAGGAGGAGATCCAGGGGAATCAGAGATAGATTTCAATCCATCGCTCGTAAGATGGCACGCTTCAATGAAATCAAGGAAACTATAATGGACCCAAACATAAATCCCACAATGACAACTGAAGATGCAGTAAGTATCCACGTCCATACCTGCAGCTCCGTATTAACGTTTTTAGTATCCATCCCACTGCAGCAAGCACGCACCCTTATATTTAATAGCATGAAATTCCCATCAGCATCTGCCATGTCAATCTCTATTATTTGTGAACATTATTGATCCTGGGGTATCTCTACATTTTCAGAATATCATTGCAGCGGATATTTATTTTGAAAAAGAAAACGAACCTTTCACTCATGTTAGATGCCTGGAGATATTCTTCGACCTCTGAACCATCAGTATGGGAAGTCTATAATAGGATCAGTTCAGCTTTTTTGTTTGACAGTCGGAGGAGGAATACCACCGATTCTTTTTGTTCTACGGTTATAAGCACATGAGCCACACATGTAATCTTTACTGCTGGTATTATTTCCTCATGTCTATATGTCTGAAAATATTTGCAATCACGGCACAACACGTTAAAATTGTTGGCACATCACAACACGGCACATGGAACTTTGCGCAAAGTTTCCTCCCGTGATATGAGTTACCACTCCTTGATCGGTTATACTACCCCAAACATCTGACTGCATTTTCAAGCTGAAATGGAATATTACTACCGAAATAGCATTGTACATCCAGAATAGACCTAAGAAGACATGATCCCAGGCGGATACTTGTATATGGTTGTGCTTCCTATTTTTGTGACCACTTATGATTTCTTTAGATTTTTATCAAAAAAGATTCTCCAATGGGAAAGTCTTAGGTGAATGTGAGGCTTAAAGATAAAACGGTTATCTTCACATCCTCAGAGTCAGAGAGATCCTCTGGTTTCAGAAGATCTCTCCGAGAATGTGAAGATCCTAATCACCACCTTTATCCAATGAGAATATGTTTTTATACAAAATTTAAAATTTTCAAAATTGGTTAACCAATTAGATTTTGACAAATATGTCAAATACTGTATTCAGTTTAAACTTATCTCCATTGGAGATGACAATTGTAAACCTCCTTACATCAAGGAAAATTACACATTAATACAATTGTAAACCTCCTTACTGATAACACTTGGTATCTACATTTCTGATAAGAGTATTGTTTCAATTGATTTGATAAAAAATAGATCGAGTACAGGACAGACTCGAGTATATAAAGAACAAACTGACTTCCTCACTACTCTCAACTCGCACGTACACAACACTAGACTCGTGCATCTC
The DNA here is from genome assembly GCA_023529015.1 of Papaver nudicaule. NCBI lineage: Eukaryota > Viridiplantae > Streptophyta > Magnoliopsida > Ranunculales > Papaveraceae > Papaver > Papaver nudicaule. The sequence goes on along the minus strand of JAJJMA010300646.1, from coordinate 1,001 downwards.
ACACGTACACAAACACCTCAGACTCATGAGTGTCTTTACTTACATCAAGGAAAATTACACATAAATTGACCTTAAGGATGTCTTCATACCAATGCCATGTAGGAACCACTGCACAATCCCATTAGAGATGCCCTCAAACTGATGATAGGCGGAATTTACTTAATATAGCACTATTTTTGTAGTCATGCACTGCATGGGTCACTTAACTTTTTTAATCTCCCTCCAAAAATCACTCAATTACAGATCAAAAGATTTCCTTCCTGAACCCAAAAAACCCACTTTCAATCACACAAAAAAAGAAACAAAGATCAAACT